>JAUCBJ010005260.1:0-78423 GCA_032718475.1 Nemertoderma westbladi
GGTCCGTTACAGGTCGCATTATTTCGGCGAGTCTGTTGGTGCTGATCGCTTCCGCAGGTTGCAACGTGGGTTTCTGTTGGGGTGTTTCTCGTGGAGGATTATCAATATAGGGGTTCGTCGATCGTTCCTCCCGTTTGTAATCCGCTGCCGCTGCCGCTCCAGTACGGAATATTTCCCGTTCCGTCGACTCCGAGTCACTGGATGAATCGCTGTCGTCCGGATAAGGTGGTTGGCGGGTTCGCGTCCGGCGTATTATTCTTGGTCGAGTTCGTCGTGGTCTGGGATCTACGGCTCCTCGTTGTTCGGTAGGCTCGCAAGCCTTCCACGAAGTCGTAGGTCTCGTTAAACATTGGGTGAGAGGTCTAGTAAAAACATCTGAGTTAAGGTCTACTGTAGGTTTATAAATGACTGGGTTCGCGCAGCACGTCACAGGTTTAACTTGCAATGGTTTACTCACCTGTTTTACTGTCATAAACGCAGGTTCGTCTCTCTCCACAAGTAAACTACGACTTACTGTAGGTGGACTAGTTATGTTACCTGCTAAAATTGGCGATGAAGTCGCCCTAGGTTGCGGTATTTCCGTCACAACAAACCTGCTACCTTGCGTCGGGCGCACAGGCGTTATTTCCTTAGGTTTCGTAACAAAGACCGGTTTTATCGGAGTCGTGGGTTTGAGCATAGGAATAACTTGGGGAAAACGTTTACAGTAATCCTCGACGAACTCCTCTCCTCGATCTATCGCTCCCACGCTTCCTTCCTCGATCCGCTTCTGTATTCCGCGATATCGAGCTTCCATACGATCCAGGGCAGACAAGTCGTGTCCAGTTCGCGATCTCATAGATCTATCTCTCGCGTCGAGTTCGAGGTCCGCTTGCGCGTTCGCTGTCTCGCGCGATCTACGATTCAATTCGAACTGTAGTTGCATCTCCCTTTCGCGTCGATCTGCGTCCTGTTGTTGTGCCGCTAATTCCGCTTCCTGTATAGCTAATCGAGCGTTTATTTGCCGCGCCTCCAACTTGGCACGAACGTCGGATGCTGCTTTCTGCCGTGCTAAGTCCTCCTCCAGTCTGCGCATTTCTGATGCTTCGAATTCAGCTTGCGCCTTGAGTTGTGCAATTCTTGCCTCGTCTTCTCTACGTTGTTTCTCTCCTTCGATGGCGATCTGTGCCATCTGGTGTCGCGCTTCTTCCTCGGCGACTTGTTGTCGGCGTGCAACCTCCTGTTGTTGTCGAGTAATTCCAGACGCTGTTCTACTAACGTCGCCAACGTTGCCAACGTCGCTCCGTACGCTAACGAACGATCTATCCAGTGGTGGATGTTGGTAGGCTCGCGAGCCTTCCGTAGTGAGAACTTCCGTCGTCCCTCGCGGTTCGACTTCCGGTTCGTCGATCGGTACGCCGCATCTACGAAGAAAATTGGTCAGCGTTTCCAACCTTCCGTCCAGGCAGTAGAGTTCTTCTTCCTCTTCGGGTTGTAACAACGCGTCCGAAACTGACTCACCTAGCAGTTGGTCGAACTGCTCCTGTTGAGCCAAGCTTATTACCGACTTAAACTGAATAAGGCTTTCTCTCGCACTTACCAATTTATCTACTATCTTTACCTGAGTAAAGTTGTCGCCACGCAACTCTGCAAGTTCGTGCAAACCTTTAAGTTTATCTACGGAGGCATGTACCCTACTTTCTATCCTTACCTGTAAGGTGTAGAACTCGTATCTCGACATCGGGGCGGTTAACTCGCGTAAAACGCGAAAACCTTCTCCGAGGTTCCGAGTAATCTGGGCCATGTGTCCTCCTATACTTCTAATAACGTTCTCCTGGCTTCCAGTCGAACTTACCATGTCCGGTTCCCGCGATCTAGTCTGCGGGACGGTAAGGAAATCTTCGATTCTGCCGTCGCCACGCGTTGCGGTTTCCGGTATTTCCGTTCGGGGTACCGGCGACGCAAGCGGTGTGACATCGGTGGAATCTCGGGTTCTCCTTCTCGGTTCGTCTACTGTCGATCTGTCCGGGTCGCACGAGTCATAGTCGGTAGGTGGGTATCTCGTCGAATGGGGTGTGTCACTCATGTCTTATTATATACGTCAAGTACGGGTAATAAAATGTCAAAGTGTCTGAATGTTGAAGTGTCAAACTTACCTAACCGGTACAAATAAATCAACAAGTCAGAATGTCGAAATGTCAAAATGTCGAAATGTACAAATGTCAAACTTACCTTGATATATATATATATCATATATATACCCTAACCGGTACAAATAAACTAACAAGGTATATAATAAAATAAGTAGTAATCTAGCCTACCGGCTAAATTTGTACGAATAAGTGAGATAACGGTATACGTTAACAAAATATAGATCAACAAGTATAAACAATAGGCCAAACAGCAACGTCTAAAGGGAAAATATGTACCAACAACACTACTAATAGACAGTGAAACCCACAAATTTTGAGTACTACTGTGCTTTCTTAAGTTTGAACGACGCGAGTCGTAAAACTTACGTTCCTTTGATCTTCCAGTCGTACAAATTCCCAAATACAAACCGGACGTGGGTCTTTCCGTTTTTCGGCGGCGCGGACGAATTTATTGTCTCCCAAACTTTGCGAAAAGCGGTCTAATCCTCGAAGCGGTCCAGAAATGAGTCCTTGAGTCCTGAAAAGGTCGAAGGTGAGAGTTTTACTTCTACGCTTACGAAAAATCTTCCTAGGTACCGATACAAATTGGTCTTTAAACCCTATGTACCTTTTCAAGTACCGAAAAGTAACACCGCACACACACGGCGTAAAACAAAGTGCTACAAACTAACTGTTAGCTAGTCAAAGATTAAATACGAAAGTACTAGCTACCCTAAAAGCCTACTGAAGCAGGGGACGTTCTAAATTACTAAATTTACTAACCTTAATTTTTAAATATCTCCTACTTTCAATAGCTAACAATTCTAAACTAAAGGAAATAATACTATACACTATGATAGAAGCACTATATACTAATTTATATAAAATACTTCCTACTGTAAGGGTCCAGTAGTATACCGCTTACCAGATCCTAGTAACGATGTATCTTACTATGAGACTCTAGTAATGTATACGGGCTTGTACAGTATCTGACAACAAATCCCAGTCCAGGATATCTAAACAAACAGATACAGTACACAAACGACTACTGGCGAGGAACAGAGCCTTGTATCTATTCTATGTACGTGAGCGGGTCGAATGCCTACGTACTAGACAGAAGGATACCTGTCCTCTAACCGGTGAGGCAGATGTACAGTTACAGTAACAGACCAAACTCACGGGAAAACAATCCCCGCGCAGCGAATCCTAACTATCACTGACAGTCCTAAATACAGTAACTTGCCGCGGTGTGATTTATATGGTTTATATACGAACTAGTGGGTTAACAGACCTAGCGTAACAACACTGACAGTCCTAAATCAGTCGAAAAAAATACAATAACAATACCGTAACAATACCGTTGTCCAGACAAACAACAGTTTAATAACGAAAGTGAAATACTCCTTATCTTGCCGCAACTAAATCAGATCCTAATTTTACAAATACAGACAATTTCCACCTAAAGTAATGTATAGTACGCTATAGCTAGTAGAACTTTAAGGGCAATATGTTTTAGGGCGTGTGTGTGTGGGTGTGTTACAAATAAAACAATTTCGTGTAATTCCTTTTACTAGGTTTTAGTGATTTTCTGACTAAAATGATACCGTGCGCTAGCTACTAAAATAAACTAGTCGCGTTTGTAGAACTTTATACTCACGAATGACGTCAAAGCTCTCTCCTTCCTATCCACAACCCAATGGGCAACCACAGTGTTAGTAACTACACCCGTGATCGGCACTAATACCAGATTCTGGTTGTAAGATAAGAATAGGGGTTAATCGCTACCGTACGTTAGCTGATCTGGTATACTAATTTAATTCTAGAACTTTGTTGCTGCGGTAGTTAGCAGCAATACCTATCAGTACGTGGCAAGGCGCGGTAGGATATTAATAAACCTCCCTAGGCCAAGCAGTGTGCCGGTAGCAGAAATGCTCCTTGCCTGATCAAATAGCTAACTCCAGACAAGGGGGGGGGGGGTACTAATGTACGTTCTACAAAGCGAACCGGTACCAAACAGTCAGTGCTATGAATCACTAAATTATGGAACGTATGCTGTCCGTACCTAATATGTACTCGCGTACTGACGAATGGCAATAGTTCTCACCTGTAGGAAGTACAGGTTAACCCAGGGGTTCGTAGGACTGACAAAGGGGGGGGGGGTTGTCTGGGTATAATTATTTGATCCTAAATTTGCGGCGTCCAGTACGATGTCACGCTTACCCTGATCTATAGGTCTTACGGCGGGCAAGGGCGTCGAACAAAGTCTTACCTTCTCACAAAGCGGGCGCTGCATAGCAAGTGGAGTATTTCGAAGGGGCAAAGGGGGTGCGCGGTCAATCCAATGTGGGCGCTAGCGTGTTGTGGACATCCCTTCCCTGCGTTGCTTACGGCCTAACGATCTAGGCTGCCATCTCCCTGGTGTTCGGCTGTCCCGAAGTCGGACCAAAAGAAAACATGTCAGGAAATTGCAGTATATTTACAGTTTTACAAAGAATTATCAAACGAAGTTTCAACAAGAAACCGAATAAACTAATTTTAAAATAATATCAGGGTGGTTTACAAGGGAAGGGAAGTGATAACCGAAGGCAAACCGGCCTTTTTATACTAGAAATTGCACATGGAAACTAAACAGAATTTTCCACAGCTTCACCATTGAGCAATGAAGTGCTTCGTGCTCTATGATTGGCCCAGCTCATCGTTCAACGCAGTCCGGCCCTTACACTAAATCTGGGACATGGAATCCTAACAGAATTTTCCACTGCCTCACATTTGAGCAATAAGATAATTTATGCCCTATGATTGGCCTGGCTCATTATTCGCTACGCTGTACGCTTCTCATTGGCCTACCAATTAGCACCACACGAAAATAAATGGCCCCAAAATACAAATTTCCCGACTGGGATTCGAACTCGTAACCTACGTAATGTAACCAACGCCTTAACCATCTGACCACTACGCCACGAGAGTACCTAAGGGTTTTATGTGTACAAATATGAATAGGCATATTACATTACTGTAACTTAATCAAAATACGTCGGATTTTCAAAAGTTTTTACGTTAAAGTTAAACTACAAATGCTACCTTATAGTGAAATAATTCATCAATCTGCATGATTACTTTCTACAGTAGTTGTCGAAATACCAATGGGTGTAATTTTGGTTAGGGTCACCATAGCCACAGATGTTACATTCGGCTTAGAGGGATTTATTAATATACGGGGAACAATATTTGAAGCCGTAAGAGGGGTGTTTATTGGTCTGAAAAAATCACTATCAGAGTCAGTTCTAAGATCTTTAGTATTTTTAACGGAATTAGCATGATGTTGAGGCGACAGTTCTGGTAGACGATGACGTTCAGCCCGTTCCAAACGTCTTCCGCTTCTAGAGGTTCGAGATTTAACCGACGATTTATCGAACTCATCGGAGGATGTATAGCAACTAACTTCCTTGGTCTACCCTTGGGTACTTGGTCTACCCTACTTCCTTGGGCTACGCTTCTCTTCCAACTGGGAATCTGACAGTTGTTTTTCCAGCGATTTAATCTCCTCCACTATATTCTCTTGCTGCTTTTAATCTGCATTCTCTTTTGCTGAGCCTGAAACTGGATTTCACGTTCCTCTGCTTCCAGGTTCTGTTCAAGTTGATGTTCCTCCGCTTCCAGTTTATGTTTATGTTCCTCCGCTTCCGCTTCCTGTTTGCATTTTTGTTCCTCTGCTTCCCATTTGCGTTTTTGTTTCTCTGCTTCCAGTTTGTGTTTGCATTCCTCAGCTTCATGTTCGCATTGCAAGCGTCCGTCCTCTCCCTGGTCTTGTAATTGTTTCAATTTATTTTTATTTTTCTCTAGATCCATCAATAATCTCCACTGATGTTCCATCTCCCGTTGGATATCGATATCCTTTAGGAGCCTTATAGTCTTGGGGCTGGATGGAGGGTGGCCATGAAGTCTTCTTATTAGTTCTTCTTCACCTACTTGTTTTATATAACCTCCGAGGTGTTTACAGATTGCGTTTTCTTGTACCTTTTGAGTCTCGGGTTCAGTCTGTGTGTACCCTTCGACATCTCGGGTATCAATTTGGGATGGATGGATGGAATCCAGAACCTCAGGGTGAGGGGGTTCGCCTTGGAAGGAATGGCAGGCGCGTGCCTATTGAGCTAATTTTATTATGTTGTTGTTAGCTGCAGTTTCTATTACTGCGGCTCCATTCCTGATGGCAGACTGATGGAAAGGCTGATAGAATTATCCTGATGCGGATTATTCTCTCATTTATGTCGTAAAAGAGAGACGGAAGATGATCGGTATTTGGATCCCGTAAGGTAGTTTCAAAATTGGCTATTTGCTTAGCAAAGCCAGTTTGAAATCCCCTTAGGGTCTTCCCCACCTTACTAAGGTCGGTGGGATCGGCCGGTGCCTTTAATGCTCTCAATTCATCAGGGGTGGCAGAATGCAAGGGGAAAAACTTATCCAAAGATGGATAGTTGTAGTATCGCAATACTGATTGTTGCATTTCTGGGACTGACATGGACAGTATTTGGACCTTAGTCCCTTTCTCAGAGGCCCAGTATTGGTCAATGACCTTTAGCAGGCTGATTAATAAACCTGGGGAAGGGGCCATGAGTGGGTCCATTCCCGGTGGCAGGCTTAAACCTGTGGCTGTATCGACTTCCGTCCGGTTTAAGTCGGAGGTCGCAGCCACTTGCGGTCGCTCAGATTGTAATTCGAGGCCAGTAGTGGGTTGGTTTGTTCTGGTGACTGTGGGTGGTTGATTTAATTTTGACGGCATAATGGGGTTTCCTGCTTGATTCGAACTGGAATATTCTGGCTCGGGTAATTCTCTAGTCGGAGATTTGTCTGGGTCGGAATGAGCTGGTATCGCAGTCACGTCAATCGCTGTCAATCACGTCAATCAGGTGCAATCGCTGTGGGAATTGTCTGAGGCGCTCTTGTTGATATTTGAACGATAAGACATTTTGTTAGATTTAATTTTGGAGAAATTTATTTTATATTAACCCTTTAAATAATTAGGCCTCCTTATGTTATGTTTATTATTGTTGTTTATTATAACGATATTAAGATGTTACAAATAATTATTACAATGCCCAAATAAATAGCACGGAATTAAATTAAATTGATTCGGTCTACAATTTAATTACCAGTAAGCGATTAGTATAAAGCCGGTAATTTATTTGTAAAAATATTCCATGATAAATATTCAAATTCACCACTTCACCACTTGGAGGATACTATTCCGCTCTTATCACTACAAGCAATACTAATTACCAATAGAGTAATGAATTACCTCTTATTGGGTTCTGTGTAAGACAGCCCAACACCCAACAACAGGAGAAGGCTGTATCTGCAGGGTAGTTAACTAAGCTGTAGAATCTATGCAGTAAGCAACCTTCCTTGTAAGGCGCAAAATCAGTAGGATGGGCAGAGGGTATGTAAGCTGTACAATGTTTTCCTATGGAGGGTAATACAGCCTACCTGATTGCAGCAGCCAACTGAGTGGGGGTAATAAGCCTAAGCTGTAGTCAATGGTTACACAGAGGTAGGACAAGTCATGTGACACAATATTGCTTGCAGAGACAACAAATAATTCCTCTCAAGTAATATATTGGTTTTGTAATATTACGCTGTCAGAGGTCCAAGTTGTAAATAATGAGTCTGAGGGTGAATACTACTACTACTAGGTCGAGCGAACTCGGACAGTGGAAATGAGATCCTTCCAGGCTTCCCGATTCTCCATAGTTGTCGCAATTTCGTTTCTCCCAAGTTCAGTGTCCCTTTCAAGTTGATCTATATATGTTATGGCCGGTCGCCCACGACTACGCTCTCCATGAGTTGGTTGCCAGAGAAGTAGATCTGGTATGATCTCGTCTTTACTTCGCCAGCATAAATAAAGCTAAAAATATGCCGCATAAATCTCCGGCCCCGAGTCACGTAATAAATCGAATGAACAAATTAAAAATAATTTAACTTTATGTAGTTTAAGAATTCGCTATCTCTATAAGCTCCAGTCGCGACAGCTACCCAAGGGTAGGGGTGGGCGCTACTCCTTGCTGCCTGCTTTCCCCCTGCTGCTAGCCTTTACTAGCTATGTTCTCCCTCCGAGGTGGTTTGACCTCTCACCTCTCTCTGTGGCTTTAGGGCTTGTGCCCCCCCCCCCCCCCTCTCAAAGTTGGTTATGAGGCGAGATTATTATTGGTAATCTCGTATCGCCAACTATATTGGTAAAATGCCACTGGTCCCATTTTCGAGTGGATAATGCAATGGAATTGAATCCACTTACAAGTGGCACTTATTCAAATTTTGAAAAAGTACCATGCCCTAATTTTGGTGTTCCAATAATGATGTACCACTAAGACTTGAGGCTTCAATATTACTTTCAATGGACTCAGCGGTCCAGATAACTTATAAAAATGTGTTGAAATGAAAACCTTGTGGTATTTTCTGATTATCATAATTTTGAAAATTTGAAGTAAGCCTACATGCCACGCCCTAATTGTGGTGCACCAAAAATGTTGTACCAATAAGAATTGAGAAATGGCTCACCGCACTATGTCGTTCAACATAGAGTGACGTGCCATCCTCCCAGCGCTTCTCTGACATGACAGACCATGGAGGCCGTCTGATCGTACGTTAGTGGTTCTGCACCAGGAGCACCTGTATGGTTCTGTTACCTTGCAACTGAGGCATGGGTAGTAGCTAAAACTCGGAACTGGGTGTCAGTGAGTTTCAGTCCCAATGAACTGATAGGAATGGCTTCGAGCCAGCAACTAGAGACTGGATCATCAACCACATTGAGGCGGGCAATCCCAGGTGCGTTGTGGTGGTGGCCCGAAGAGCCACATGGTTTGCATCATGCAGTGGCTTCATCCATGCATGCTGTCTCACTGCGTCTGGGTCTGTTAGAGTTTGGGTTATGGTTGGGAGGGTGTCCTTCCACTCCTCATGGGCGTGGGGAAATAGAGGGTTGAGGACCCGATGGTTCATGGAGGCAGCCCGAGAGAGCAGTGCACGCAGCAGCTGAGGTCGAATAGGCAGAAGGTGCTAGCTGCAATGCGGAGCTCAACCCGAGTCCACCCATCCGTGCTGGGAGGCTCACCTGAGTCCAAGCCGAGTTCATGATCACTGAGTTGGCAATCTCCTGGAGGGCGTCACGTTGATTTTGGTCATATTCCTCCAGGAGTTCCGGGTGTTGGAAACACGGAGTGGCACAGAGAAAGTAGGTGAGCTGGGGGATGGCAAAGGAATTGCGGAGGAGAATGAACACATGGTGGGAGTCAAGGAGGGGCAACTGGTTGGCAAGAATGGCGAAGTCCCCTGCCTTCTCCCAAAGGCAGGATACGGTGGCAGTGCCCCCAATGGGAGCACCAAGCATCGTTAGGTTCTCTAGTGGGAGAACCTGAATTCCCGCACAGACCTCGTCAAATGTGGCATGGATATGCTCACGGGACTCGTTGGACTTGGCTCCTAGGAATATTTGTTCGCTTTTCGCTGGGTTTATTGTGAGTCCGCACTTTCTTCCCTCCTTGGTCATGGTTTGAAAATCCTCCAGACAAACTAAGTAGTCACCAGCGAAGTTCATGTCTTCTGGCGTCTTCCGGGGTGTCTAGTGGACTATCCTGTAACCATTGATGTGGGGCGTGAGGGATCAAGTTTTCCACCTGCCCCCGCGTTTCAGTGTTGGAATACAGCGGTGGCAGAGCAGAAGGAGTTTGAACCACAACTCGACGCAGGTGGGATTGTCTGTGATGATGAGTCTTGGAGAGGACTTCAGAGAGGATGTCCGCGAGGTTTAACCGCGCTGCCCCAGCTGCTTCACGCGGGAGTTTTGGAGCAGCTTCAGCACGTCCTCCACTGAGTAGGTCGTCGGGCCAGAAGGTGGTCGATGTTGGGTGGGAGTGGAGTTGGTGTTGTTGACATTATAACAAATTATAATTATTGATAATATAAAACTGTTAGATATTAGTATACAATACTGTAATCTTTTTATTTATCTATTAAGTTCTAGATAGTTATATTAGTTATAAAGTGTATAATATAGCAGATACATAATTGTCTGACAAATAAATCATATGTAAGCATCATATCTAGTTGATGTATTCAACAATGGGATATTGTCATACCAGGAGGTCCATCTGTGCTCTTTTCATTGCGGTAAACATTAACGCTAGTTACAGTATAACATGTTATAATGAAGTTAGAGTAAATTTTACTTCTACTAATAAGGATTTAAAACAAGAGATGCTTGGCAAATTGGAAAATCTGCGAAACAGCAATCAAGGAGTATCTGACTTCATTGGGTTCACTACATCTTGGCATGAGAAAGGAATTCGTCATCATTGCGAAGAATGCGGTGAAGCTTTATATCGAAGTATCGGTTTTCATGAAGGTAGTGGTGATGAGATCATGATTGATCTATCTGGTGAGAGATGTATTAATAACGGAAGTAGTAACTTGGAAGAACAGTTTTGCTTGGCTCTTGATGAAAAGAGTTGCCGACTCCTTGAGGAAAAATTTCGGCAAGACATCACCCTCTCTGGGGATAGTGTCATAGATCACGATCAGGTTCGTACTTTTCGTCAGTTAAATTCTCTAAGGGAACATATGCTATTCGGGTTATCGATCACTTACGAATCTTGTCAGACGATGTGCTGTGCTGGTGTCTGTCCCCGTGTAAAAGCTTTTGTGGGATAACTGATTCGTTTGCCTTGTTGGCCAGTTCCCCCCCAGTCGCTAAGAATACTCTCAAAGTGATCTACAGCTAAAAATAGTGCAAGTTACCAGCTTATTGGCTGATTTGCTGTACGCAGGCATCTGGGCTCTGTTTAATCGGCCAACAAGCCTAGGGAGGTTGCGTCATAGCCTTGTTTTGTATCTCCCAATAGAATTTGAGTTATCCTTGATGTTGACCTATCACAGAGTACTGAACTGAAAATTTCCTATCTCACTGCTCTTTCTCTGTGTTGAACGGGAGCTTCGTGGAATAAGGGAGTTGGTATCCTCGTATAGAGCAGTAGTCACGAGTTTTTCAAAGCCACGAAAGAACGGCTTTTTAGTGTTTTGTGCTTTCTGCTTTTTAGCTCAACACTAGTAGGTTTAATCATAAGGACATATATCCTTTAACTGACCAAATGCACCTGATTACTGACTGATTGTCTTAACTCAAAACAAACTGGCACGATTGATCTGTCAATACTGTGTACTGCTATTTGTTGTCGGTTATTCATTATATTTGTTGATGAATTATTATATTGGAATAACGAGAAATAACCCCGACACCCAATATTCTTGATATACCGAAGGTAAGAGAGAAAGGTTACCAATAACGATTGTGACTTATGTTAAAGTGGTTTGAAGTGAATCTAATGTTATTTGATAGACCCTACATGAGTCAGTCTGTGTTCCTTTTATATGTGACTAAAATCAGTAAAGATTGGCAGATTAGTGTGCAGTATTGTGCAGCATTGTGTGCGAGTGAGTCTGTTAAAGAAGCATTCCTAAAGAATGCGCCATATATGTGAATTATAATTAAGCCATATCGTTGTGAGTAGTTTAAGTCATAACTCTGTTTATGTAGATAAAGTGCCACGTCCTAAAGGAACTGTTAATATTCCCGAAGGTAAATAATATTGTCAGAGATTATATAATACTGTCAGTCGAATAATACATTAGGCTTACATAGCAATAAAATTAAACCGTCGAACCCAATCTCCCTGGAATATCCAGCGGGTGAATGGTCGCGCACGGATTGGTTTCGACTAGTGTAGTGAATCAAATACTTGTCATAGGCTAAAAAGCGATTTAATATCTAGAAGACATCTTAATTTGGCGGGTTAAACTGCCAAAGGTCTGAAAGCGCGAACATTAAAGGATATAGCTTCTTTGTTGCAGTAAGCAATAAAGTTGAAAGTACCGGTCAACCGGTAAACCTGAACGGTACACCTGTAGGTCAGTAGGCCTAACTGTTCTAACCGGTACTGCCGTATAAGTACACTAGTATTATTCGATTTGATTGTTGTATACCGGTAGGCTGTTTAGGGGATTAGGGATTGATCACCCCTTATACCTTTATATGGTTTACTTATTTCTGTCAAGTTTTATTTATTTGTAGGCCAGTATTGAACAGAAGGCGTGTAAGCCTGATCAGATTGTACAGACGATTTGTAGGCTGAGCTGTTGTCTGATTGCTGTTAAGTCCGAACGAATTGCAGTGTGTGTAGATCACCTGTCCGATTAAGTACGATTAGGCAGTAGGGGCAGCGAACGCTGTAAGGTAAACCCCCAACTAAAGAATAAGTCGCACTACTGGGTTAGAGCGCATACTCCCTAATCATTTCGGAGTCTGCATGTCCTGTAGTTTATTTAGGCTTGAGAGTAGTCTGCCATCGTTTGGTCTGTACTTTGTTTGTGTAAGTCTGTACGGGTAGCGTATAATTTTATTTAAATAATTTGTAGGCTGGATAGTTGTCTGGCTGTTATTAGGTCTGAACGGATTGCCGCGTGTGTAGATCATCTGTCCGATTAAGTACGGTTAGGCAGTAGGGGCAGCGAACGCTGTAAGGTAAACCCCCAACTAAAGAATAAGTCGCACTACTGGGTTAGAGCGCATACTCCCTAATCATTTCGGAGTCTGCATATACCGTAGTTTGTTTAGGCTTGATAGTAGTCTGTCAGTGTTCGGTCTGTATTTTGTTTGAGTGGTTTGTACGCGTAGCGTAATATTTATTATTCAGAGTTTATGCGATTATCCGCAACATTCATTCCCCAAGTTTGTTCCTACAGTAATTGTGTTTGTTATACATATCGCTATAGTTAAATTAACCCCGGTACTACACGGGCTGCTCGGCGTAGGTAAAGACTGGTGATTTTGTGCATCGGTCACTCCAGCAGATGCCGTGGTTCTTTTAGCTGTTCAAGTATATTTAACTACTGATTATCTGTTGTACAAGTACTCGTACCTAATTTAGGGTTTAGTGTACAGTACTTTCCGAAGTAATTATTGTAGACATTATATCTGTGTTGTAAAGTGGTTGATAGGCACATTCGATTAGCTTTATTAACTTCTAGGTAGGAACACTCCGTGATACATAACGTAGAACCTATAGCGATACGGCTATAGGTCGTCAGGCGGTGGTATTTTCCTATCTAGACAACGCAGTGTATTTACTACTACTTATTATTTCAAATACCGTAGTACCCTGTCCGTTGTAATAACCGGTTTTCTAACCCTTTGTTAGGCTGGTTTGTAGACTTCTTGTAAAAATACCCTAAAAATTCGTATTTGTGTTTTTGTAAATTTTTGTGTTTATTTAGAGATTGTAATCTCAACCCGAATTGTATGTAATTTGTAGTATTAAGTAACTTAGGTAAATTAGAATTATTTGTTTTAGTGTCCTATACGTAACACTTCACTGAAAGCGCACCGCTTTGTGTAGTGATTACCCCAGAAATAATAACATTTATTTCAAACATAGACAAAACCCATTAAAACGGGTATATATATTATAAATCAAATCTAACGATTTATAAATAGTAGGCCTACCATACAACCATTAGGTCTCAATATCAGTTGGATTACTGCTTAAATAACGGTAATAAAGTAAGTTAAAGTAACCAAGTAAACCTAAAGTAACAGAAATTCAATTATTTGAAATAATTGACATACCGGTATTTACGATAGGCCTATTATCTTTATTTCTATAAATCTAGGCTGAAATTATACCGGTACTTGTAATTAATTCTATTTCAGAATTATATATCCTACAAACTGTAAGCTGTATACCGGTATTCCAGATAGGCCTATTATATATTTGTATATATTTGTGCTAAAATTATACCGGTATTCGGAGATAAACCTAGTCTGTAATAATACTTATATAGTTATATATACTATAAGTATACCGGTATTCTAATATATTATATATATATCACGCTACATTGAGTAGCAGTACCGGTAATTAATTATTAGGCTAGCGGTTAATACTGAGTTACTAGACTTGCTCGGACTGTAATACAGCAGTAGACATTCAACGGTATACATAGTCATGTCTGATACTAAGCAGAACCTGTCAGACAGTATATTAGATGTAACTATTTGCGACTCAGATAGAGACGCACAACCGTCTGGTCGTAAATCCAGTTCACCTCCCACTGTGAGGAAGGTCATCCCTCCAGTAGTAATAACAGAACCTAGGCTAGTCCAACATCGTAGGTCTATCATAGGCACTCGAGCTCAGGTCAAGCGGGACCAACAAGCAACGGAACAGCAACAACCCGCTAGTCAAGAACTTATTCCTCAGCGGCCCAGCAGCTCCAGTAGTGAGGATACTGTAGAGCTGACACCCGAGCGCGGAGCGGAGATGACGGATGCGGTTTATACGGATCCCCTTCTCATCCTTCCTGCAGCCGTACTCAGCGGGTTATTGATCGCGGTGGAAGAACACCAGATCGATTGGGCGAGGAGTCAACGATCCACTAGAGATAGTTATGCGGGGTACACGAGGGAAGAATTGAAGTCTATTGTCGAGTCGCAATGGAACTTCCCCGGACCCGGACTCCCGTTTGATTTATCAGAAGCTACCTGGGAAGACATACACCGGATGGGAGTAGCCAAGGAAACTATCGATCCAGCTGTATGGAAGAGGTCCGCAGCCGGATACGCACAGGGATTCTTCAGCTCTATGGAGCGAGTAGAAAGACAACTATTTAAACAACCTCAAGGACCTCAAGAGCAGGAACAGCTGCTTTATCAAGTTAGAGAAAGAGTTCTGCGAATTAGGCTAATCTTATCCGCCTTTGAGGAGGCTTCTAAAAGAAGACAAGACACGTTGTTGCAAGTTGCCGTAAAGACTTGGCTTCAAAGGGTGAGACGCCAGGTTCAAGGAGCAGCTCAGTGGAAAGTTCAGTTGGAGGAGCGCTCAACACAAGGAGAATCGACAGACGCTACTTTCTCCCAAGTGGAAGGTGAAGCGACGGCAGAGAAACCGCATAAGAAGGATGCCATTGATATCTATCTGTCAGACTATCAGCGTTTTGTGGGAGATGAAGAGTTGAGGAGAAGGCTAGAGGGACTTAGCCCTAATAGCGAAGGAGCCAAACTTGTGTTAGATGCGATTGATGTGGATAGGTTAGCGGCGAACCAAGCTAAATTCGATGAACAACTCCGCATCGCTAGAGAAAAGGAAGAACAAGTAAGGAAAAAGCGTATAGAAGACAGAAAGATAGCAGCAGTGGCAGAGGCAGAAAGAAAAGCGGCAGCGGCAGAGGCAAAAGCGGCAGCGGCAGCGGCAAAAGCGGCAGCAGTGGCGGAAGCAGAACGAAAAGTGGCGGAAGCAGAACGAAAAGCGGCAGCGGCAGAGGCAAAAGCGGCAGCAGCAGAGGCAAAAGCGGCAGCAGTGGCGGAAGTAGAACGAAAAGCGGCTGAAGAGATCATCCAACTGGAGTTGGAAAATCTTCAAGAGAAGCAAGACGACTTCAGTAAACAGTTAGCAGCTAGTAATATGCAGATGATGAGTCGATCTACTCCCAAAAGACAAGGGTATACCTCATCTGAGGAAGGTGATACCACCGACACTGAAGGCGGAAGAAATCGATCTCGCCTAAGCAGACGTAAAAGAACATTCCACCGGCAGAAATTGCCTGATTTGCCTCCAGCTGTTAGAAGGCAACTAAATAACACCAAAGTAGGTAGTACAGAACCCACAGACCAAATGATTACAATAGAAAGACTCCCTACTATAGTAGATGAGCCTGAAATAAGTAGGCCTGTTTTTGAAATCACCCCTTCGGTAATGGATACGCCTGTGCTCCCTGAAGCTACCTATAAATTCCCTCTGCATAGCACTAAGCTACCTGTGCCCCGTAGAACTGCCCAGGAGACAGTTCAGGTCCTGGACCCCGAGCGAAATATTCCAATTTTGTCGCCCGTTGTCCCTCGTCGGCCCGCTACGACGTTGGCGGATCCCGTTTCGGCGGTTGATTGGGTAGACGAGAGACGGCGGGGGATGGATATTCTCCTCGGAGAGATGAAGGAGAATCGGAGACTCTCCTCCCAACAGGTCCGAGAGTTGGAAGGGACTGTCCAACATTTAAAGGGAACAGTGAGGGAAAGTAAGTTAGAGTTGCAAGAAGTGCAGCAAAATATCGCGCTAGAGCGCGATAAATTAGTAAATTTACAAAAGGGTATACCACCACCCCCTGTAACAATGTGTCAACCCGTTAGGTCTGAAGTATCTCATGCGCAAGGTGTGGAGCCTACACGCATTTATACTGCTAGCGAAGTAGAGACTCCTATAGTGAACACTATTAAGGGTAATTATAGACCTGTTGATAATGATATTCCCTATAGAACTGATCATAATCCGAGAAATTTATATACCGATAACTCGATATTAAATAGCACGATGGCCCAAGAAAGTTTTACGCGTCAAATGGCTAGAACCGAAGCCCGGCAAGCGGTAAAGGTTGGAGAGATCGTCAAGTTCAATGGAGATGAGATGAAATGGTTACCTTTTAATGAATATTACAAAGATAACATACAGAACTCTGTACTATCTAATGGAGAAAAACTTAGATACCTCATCGAGTGCTTGGAAGGATCTCCCAAGTTAATGGCGTTAAAGTTTATTGGACATCCAGACGGATTAAGACAAGTTTGGGATACACTAAACATCAGGTATGGTAATAGGAATAATATCGCTGGGTACTTGTATGCCAAGTTAGTAGCGCCCCGAAAGTTTATTAGTAGCGGAATTATCGAGTTTTCCGATGAGATCCAGGAGATCTGCAGACAATTAGACTGGCTAGGTAAGTCTCATGAGTATCAGAACACTATGGTTATTAGAGCAGTGGCTTCTACTTTACCGAAAGGTGGAGTAGGTACACGCTGGGATAAGAAAGTACTATATATGATGGAACAACAACGACGAGACCCTACCATGGCTGATCTCATGTCATTCTTGGATGGTGGTTATTAGAGCAGTGGCTTCTACTTTACCGAAAGGTGGAGTAGGTACACGCTGGGATAAGAAAGTACTATATATGATGGAACAACAACGACGAGACCCTACCATGGCTGATCTCATGTCATTCCTAGATGGAGAAGTGAAATTGCAACTCCTCAAGCAGTCTCGAGAGAAGACACCGGAAAACAAGGTAAGTGAAAAACCAGTCTCTAGGAGAAAGGTAACACCAGTGTGTTATACAGACGACGGCGAAAGCCAGACTTCTCAAGGAGAAGATAGCGGGAAGGACACTAATAGATCTTATTATGTCAATAAAATGCCTAAAGATCAGGTAAGTAAATTCAAGTCTCGAACAAATGACAGGAGGGAACAGGTAAGAAAAACTCCTCCCACGTCTCCCAAGAGAATTCAGGTGAGAAAACCCGAAGAAAAGGCAAGTGTACACAATGTGACTCAAAACAAGGTAAGTAACATCAAACCAAAATGTGCGCTGTGCGACGGGACCCACTATTTGAATAGGTGTGATGAATTTCTAAAGAAATCATTAACGGAGAGACGCGAAGTCATGTGGGATAAGCGGTTATGTTATAATTGCCTCAGACAAGGACACCAACGGCGAACCTGTTTCTCTGACATAAGGTGTGCAAAGTGTGGTGCGAAACATCATATCTTGTTGCACGCTGAATTCGATCGAAATAGTCCGAATCAGGTAAGTGATTCCGAGCTACATGTCCAATTCAGTGATGTGAACGACACTGATCAATCTGAGATGGAAGGATTCTATACAGACGAGTTCTCTGACGAAAACGAATCCTGTTACATGATAAATACCGCAGTGTATCGAGCACTCACATATGAAAGAGATACAGAGAACGACTTTACTCTAACTACTTCTGAACGACAACCACCTTGGAAAGAGACATCCTCCAATGTAGGGATCCGAGAGTTTCCTGTGGTGCAGGTAAGGGTTCACGGACCTAAGAGGAGTTATGTAGTGAACGCCCTCCTGGACTCCGGCAGCACAGGAACATTCATCGATAAAGAGTTAGCCGAAGATATATTTGCTGGACAACCCAAGTTCCAAACTAAGCTCAATATGTCGGGCATTATGCAAGTTTGGAAATCTACAATAACAGCTGATTATTATGTCGGAGCGTTGTCCACCCCCCAGGACGAATTAGGAGAACACAGCATAAGGTCAGTGAAAATGGTGGCTATAAAGAACTTCGCTACTACTCAAGCAGACCTTTATGATTGGGACGAGGATGAGAGCATCCAGCATCTTAACATACCTCGATTCCAGACTGATTATCCTGGAGTGCAAATACTCATCGTATAGAATTATATTCCCTAAATGCCGTGGATTTTCAAAATTTTTATTTTATTCGAATTAACTTTGTAAAGATTGCTTTGAGTTCTCATTAGTATTGGTTCTATCTATTGTGTATCTATCGGTCAAGTGGTTCAGTAGCTCAGTTGGTAGAGCGTTGGAAATTATATGTGTAGTAGGTATCGAGTTCGAATCCTAGTAAGTGCGAATTATTTTTTGTGCAGAATTTCAACTCATTTAAATTAACCGCTACAAATTAATTGCATTTGTCTGTACCAATAAGGCTGTAGTTATTTGATTGTAACCAATGTCGTGCAAGTTATATATTAGCTGGACCAATAAGCTATCTTTAAAACCTTGTTAGAACCCATAGAACAATCGAGAATTTTCTCGATTGATTGCAGCACAAATTTAGTATATAAAGGTGCGATTCGTTCATTAGTTATCAATCTCTCAATCTTGTATTTCAATCTATACTTCTCAGATTTATTCTGTCGTGCTTAGTTTATTCTCAGATTACATTGTATTATAATTGTATCTTCTGTAATAAAGTCAGAATATTCTCTCAGTTTTTCTGTTTTACTATGAATTCACTACGGTGAACAAACTCGGGGACAGGATGGCCAGCTAGAGATCGGGCCGCAGCAATGAACGGGAACATCACGGGAATGTAGACGAGAGACAACCCGCAATACCATCTAGTGTTATTCGCCCATCGCCTGAAAGGTTAGACAGCGTTCGATCCTTGCTACCTAAGTATAAGACCAAAAGATCAAAAGGTAGACGCAGTGACACGCTGTAAGCCCAAAATTACATCATAGGGACTGTACTGTCTTGATTCAGGAAAAAACCGCAGTAGACCTTCATATTCCTACGGGGGGAGGGAAAGCGCAGGCAGATACTAGTACGCAGATAGGACGTAGGCACACCGGTACAAGGCATACACATTGGTTAGGGTGCAGCAAACTGTACGCTTAACTCTTGCTAAGTACAGGTGTGTGTGCGACTATTTGCCGTACAACGGTGTCCAGTGCATTAGAACTTGTAGGCTAGGGGGGTTGCTGTGTTTTCACCTGAATTGGGATTGTACCGTTCAGGCGGTAGGGCAGTTTACGCTAGGCGCAAAATAAATTGAGGCTATCAGGGATATACTAACATCTACCGTGTCCCCGCCAACGCCCTAATAGGAAGTTACCCGGACTACCTGGGTGACTAAAATTCTAGATAGGAGCCAGGATAGCTATTAGTACCCGTACGCCTACAGTAGTAAACTAACACATCTCTTCTTAGTATCAGGGACCTGGTACCTAAAATTGCCGAATTCTGGGCGTAGTATTAACCTTATGCCTGAATTTGAGTCCTGGAAATACGCAAGAGGGGAAGGAACCTTACCATTCGTGAGTATTGGACCTACAAGTTACAAATTAGAATATTCGTAAAATGCACACCGTACCCAGTAATTATATATGTGAAGGAGCAAAACTGCTTTTGACCGTTCAGAATTAACACACGCGCGTTAGAAATTATTTACACCTCAAAATATATAAAATTAACTTAGTCCGTACTGTGCTTTGCCCGCTAGTTAGACATCTCCAAATCTGCTCTGTACCTAGCTAGCGTCCTTTCGCCCAACCATATAAATCACACCGCGGCAAAGTATACGAGCCTCTTAGTCCGTCAGTGAGTCAGCCTGATTTTAGGATTCGCTGCGCGGGATTTTGTTTTATCGAAGTTTGTCCGCTCGTAGACTGTTTTCTGCCTCACCGGTTAAAAGAGATAGATACTGCAATATATTCGCTTACTTAGGGTTTACTGTTTTGGTGAGAAGGTCGGATTTATGATTTGATTTACAAACTTTACAGTAGGATATTGCAGGTATTGTTACCGTCTCTTCCGATAGTAGGAATAGGCGTATCTCTCCAATTTAGTAGGAATATGTTTTACTGAACTACGGTTTGGTAGGACTAAAGTTATTTGAAAATTTTGTATTTTGAGGTAAAAAATTTATATTTGATTAGCTAAGTGCTAATTTTTTGAAATAAAATTTGATTTGAACCGCGTGTAAAATATTTTGGAATTGAATACCGGTGTTTAAAAAGGGTTTAAATACCATATTGTACCGGTACAAAATTTCGTAAAGTAAAACCTAACTCTTTTGTTTTTCAGGATTCAGAACTCATTTCTAGACTGTAACGGGAGCAAGACCGTGTTTAGCAAGTTTGGGAGATAGATAACCCAACAACTTTGGTTGGGAAAATCGCGTTTCGTCCGCAACGTTAAAAACGGAAAGGTTCACGTTCGGTTTGTATCTGGGAATCTGTTTTTCTGGAGAATTATTGGAGTGGGTGAGTTCGAAAAGTTGCATAAATAAGTTAGGCATTACCGTATTAGTTAAAATTATTGTGGGTTCCACTGTCTCAAGTATTTATGCATTCCGTATGATTTCTTTGTTCATTGCTGAATTAGTCCGTATTATTGTATTTAATTTACCTTTTGATAACGCATATCGTTATCCGATTTATTTGTTATAAAATTGGCCGCTAGGCTAATTTTATTATATACTTATTCCGTGACATTTATTTGCTGTAAAATTGGCCGTTTAGGCTAATTTTATCCATCTGCTATAAAATCGGCCGGTAGGCTAATTTTATAAGACTGTAATTAGTACCGTTTTATACAAATACGGTAAACTCGATACTTTGACACTCACTTCACTTGACTTACAACTACCGAAATGAGTGACAAACAAGACTATACGAAGAATACACAAACCGACTATGACTCATGTGACGCGGATAAGTCAGCAGCGGAAGAACAACAGGGGAAGACTCGCGAGCCTACCGAACCTACACCGTGTGCGTCACCAGTACATCCAACGGGAGTACCGGATGCCGTAGTACGAGGCGACGGCAGGACCGAGGACTTTCTAACTGTTCCGCAACCTAGATACAGGGAAACGGAAATGGTAAGTTCAGCAGGAAGCACAGAGAGCGTGGTTAGAAGCGTCGGAGGTTACATGGCGCATATAACCAGGAGTATTGGAGAAGACCAACGCATATTAGACGGGTTGACCGCTCCGATGTCTCGATTCGAGTTCTACACCCTCCAGGTTAGAGTACAGAGTAAAGTATATAAGTCCGTAGATAATCTAGTTGGCCTACAAGATCTAGCTAGACAGAGACAGGACATGGATACTCAACTTAGAATCCTCGAGAAACTAATGATCACTAGAGAGAAACTGATTCAGTTTAAGTCGACGATTAGACAGATACAACAGGAACAAGCGGACCAGTTGTTAGGTGAGTCAGTTTCGGACGAATTATTACAGCCCGAGGAAGAACAGGAACTGTACCGACTGGATGGACAATTGAAACACCTGACGGACCACTTACGCATGTGCGGCGAAGACGTCGGCGATTTAGAAACCGTGCCGGAATACACGAGGGAAACTCCATTCGCACAAATCGAATCGGCACCGGGAATACTAAATCAATCGCTGGTAAGTATTCGTAGCGAAATCTGCGAGGGAAGTATGGTCACGTCAGAAGTTGCTCGACAACAGCAACAGTTCTACAGACAGCAACACGAGATGGAAGAACAAGCTCAACTTCTAATGATACAAACAGCAGTAGAGGAAGAGAAAATACGTGTTGCGAATGTAGCGAGAATCTCTCATCTGCAGGAACAAGCCGAACTCGAAGCGGCCGAAATGGAAAGGTTAGAGTTGGACATTGCCCAACAAGCGGCAGCGGCCGAGTTAGCGCAACGAACGGCAACAGCCGAGTTAGAGCGACAAACGGCAGCGGCAGCCGCAGCGGCAGAGTTAGAGCGACAGACGGCAGCGGCCGAGTTAGAGCGACAAACGGCTGCGGCAGAGTTAGAGCGACAAACGGCTGCGGCAGAGTTAGAGCGACAAAGATTAGTTTCGGAAGCCAGAGTCGAGATGAAGACACGGCAAATAAAAGCCCAACAAGCGATACGACAAGCAGAGTTCGAGGCGCAACAACAACAAACGGAACAACGAGAAAAGGAAGTTAAACTTCGTTTCGAACTTGAGAAAAGGGCGAGAGAATTAGCCGAAACTAAGGAAAATCTGGATCTTCTAGCCCGCGATCGATCGATGAGATCTCGTGACGGACATGATTTGGACCAGTTAGAGGTAAGACATCGCCAAATTCAGGAACGGAAGAAGGAAGGAAGCATAGGAGCACCCGGACGGGAACGACAATTAGTAAAGGACGTGTGTCAACGATTCCCACAGGTAACTCATATGTTTGCACCGGTTACGACTAAGGAACCTGTTTCGATTGCGGGTAGTAGTGATATTTCTCCTATCCATGGTGCGACGGAACACAGGTTTGTTATTCCGAACGAGTTTATACCGCCAAGAGCAACGTCGTCGCCCATTCCGAAAGTCAAGGTAAGTAACCCACCGATTACAGATCGTAGTAGTTTATTAGTCAGACCTGCACTACTGACGACAAAACAGGTGAGTCCACCTTTGACACCTAAACCCGTTACGCACTACGATTACCCAATGACATTTCGGCCTACAAGGCCTTTGGATTCAAACGCGGTCGTCCGACCACCATTCAATCAGTTTACGTCGCAATCTACGACTTCGAGGAAGACTTGTGAGCCTACCGAACAATGGAGAACAGTGGATACGCGACCGGTTCAGTTTACGTCGCAATCTACGACTTCGAGGAAGACTTGTGAGCCTACCGAACAACGAAGAACAGTGGACGATGTTCCGAAACGAGCCGTTAGAATTCGAACGACGCAACGGACGCGAGCACGTCGACCACCATATCCAGATGATAGTAGTACTTCGAGCGAATCGGATTACCCGAAACGCGAGGTATTTAGAACAGGGGCGGCCGATGAATATAAACGCGAGCGTTCAGACAACTCCTTTGCAGACAATCCTCCACAGAATACACCAACACAGAAGGCGTTACAACCAACGGACGCAATTAGTACACAACAGTTCGCCGACATTCTGCGACCAGTTGTCAACAAGTTGGCTCAGATTGAGGAGCGTCTGGAGGAAGTTCAAACCGATAGTTCGAGGAACACCGAATTCGAACACAATAGACACCCGAAGGCACCACAAAGACCGGTACCTTCAAACCCCACATCGTATCAGGGAAAAGCGCCTAGAAGGGAGAACATCAACCAGGTTACCAACCAAGGACGCGAAACTCTGAACGTTGCAGAGGAGATAGCGAAATTCGCAGCCAGACAGGGATTGCCGGTACAACAACCACCGAAGTTTTCCGGTAGCTCAAAACACTGGCATACCTTCGTAGACTATATCGAATCCCAGATCGCCGTGTGCGCCTTTACATCACGGGAGAAGTTCAATTACCTGCTCCAAACGTTGTCAGGAGAACCTAAACGTTTGGCGGAGACTTTCGTTGGTGTACCGGACGCTTTCGAACTAGCGTACGATCGTTTGACTTCGATATACGGAGGTACAGTGAGTATGGCCAGGTCAGTAATAGAGGAACTCTGTAAGGGAGGGGCTATCACTAAACCCGTCGACTTACTAAAACTGGCTGACGAGATTAAGAACGCTATCACTACCTTAAGATCAATTGGACAACTTGATTACGGGAATACCCCTACAGTTCTATTAAAGATAATAGGACGACTCCACCATCGACTTCGTCGGGGGTGGAGGAAGGTCGAATACCAGCGAGAGGAGCGAGGAGGATTCCTAAAATTAGAAGATGTGTACCTTTTAATATCCAGGGAGGCGGTAGTAGAAACTCGATCTAACTATACCGACCAGCACATCGTGGCAGAAGGAATCACACTGCCATCCTCCAGCCGACAAAAACCCCAGACAACATCCACAAAGACGGCCACTTATGCCACACCGACGGAATCACGACAATTCTCAGACGGGAATAGAGTATCTGCGCCCATTGGAACGAAACAGACGAGACAGCAACTCAGCGCCGACTTCAACGGCTGCCAATACTGCGAACATTTAGGTAAGCGGTATATTGGTCACAAGTTACGAGGTTGTCGACAATTTCGCGAGTTGAACTCAGAAGAACGACGGCTGCAGATACGGCCACTGGACTCTTGTTGGCGGTGTACGCGACACGGACACGTCCGTAAGGATTGCCCAAATACCGACACTTGTCCATCCTGTGGACGCAACCACGACGGTCTGCTCCACACAGACAGCCACACGCCGACGAAACGCTTCGCCAGGGAACACCCGGAAGCAGCAGCGAGATGTGATGCGGCTTACCGAAAACGAGAATCGAAAACGACTCCGACTTTCGTGACCCATATAGAGGATTGCTTTTCAGAACAATCCGGATCGTCGGACGAAGAATCAGAAGACGACGAATATTCAAATGGAGACGAACAACCGTCAATCGCGCTTCTAACCACTGACCAACTGAAGGGATTCAGTGTAATCCCGATTAAGATCACTGGCACGAAGGGGAGTAAGAGGATCTACGCGATTCTAGATTCAGCCTCATCTCACAGTTACGTGGATGAAAAGATAGCTGACGTCGTAACGGATCTAAGACAAGGTAAACACATCAGTTATACAGTAAGTAGTATGCACGGCCAGCGTGCAATACCAGTGACACGAGTTAAGTTGGACTTAGACTCTCTTCTTCCAAAATCGCAACACAGCGAGAGGGAGAGGTCTTTGTTGCCCTTTAGAGATCTAACCTTTGCTGCCACGAAGGACTTTAGTAACCTACTAGGTCCAGTGCCGGAACAATCTCTGGAGGACCGTAAGTATTTCAGACACCTTGGTGTACCCGAATGTCCTGTCAATTATAGATCGGTAGCAATGCTGATCGGGACGGACCAATTCAACCTACATCAGGTGTGGGAAACCAGACCATCGGCAGTTGTAGCGGGAAACGCATACGCCTGCAGAACGCCGATAGGGTGGTATACTCGAGCGCCTGTGCGCACACTAGACGTAAGTGACGAGGAAGACGATGTACAGAGTACATGTAGTTTATTAACTACAAATTCAATTCATTCCTTTTCACACGACGTGAACCATACTACACTACAGTCGACAAAACATGACAGACGTGTAACTAGTATGATAAGTCACAAGGAGCAGCTAACCCACCAGGTGAGTTTAGAACTTGGGGAGAAGACGAATCAGCTAGAGATTCCATCGACGACAGATGATAGGCTTGCGAGTCTACCTACCCCAATAACCTCAACAGTGCCCGTCGACATCGACGATGACGCGTTGAAAATTCATCAGTTGGAACAAGCCGCCTTGGACAAAGAATTAACGGAGAAGACTATCAGGTGGTTAGAACAAGATACAGCTGAACCTGGTAGCTACGAACCTTGTATGTCGGAACAGGAGAAACAATCTCTGAAGATCATGGAAGAGACTATCCGACAGACGGAGGACGGACATTACGAGGTGGGGATGTTATGGCGTAGCCAAAGTCCTAAACTTATAAATAACTACCCACTGGCTTTGAGACGTCTACACTCAATACGACAACGTCTATTAAAGGACGAGAAAGCCCATCTGCAGTACAACACTCAGATGGAGACGTATTTGACTGAAGGATACGCTATCCGAATGACTAACCCGGAGCGAGTGACCGACCAGACATACTACCTGCCACATCACTATGTGAGACATCCCGACAAACCAGATAAGGTACGCGTAGTCAATGACTGTGCGGCTCTGTTTGAGGGAATGTCCCTCAATAGTGAGTTGATGGATGGACCGAACATGAATAATTATCTTATGGGGGTGATTATGCGCTTCCGTCAGCGTCAAGTAGCCTTTACTTGCGACGTTGAAGCGATGTTTCACCAAGTAAAAGCGTTAGAGCGAGACAGAGACAGTTTGCGGTTTCTCTGGTATCCGGAAGGGGACTTAAGTCTACCACCAGCGACTTACCAAATGCAAGTTCGCGTTTTCGGTGCCAGAGACAGCCCAAATTGTACGATGTACGCCTTGAAGCAAGCCGCTAGAGATCAGAAACATCTGTATGACCCAGAGATAATTAGAATTGTAGAACGTGACTTTTACGTTGACGACGGATTACAGAGTTGCGACACAGTAGAACGTGCTACAACAGTAGCACATCAATTACGGGACTGCTTGGCGGGCGGAGGTTTTAACCTCACCAAATTCGCCTCAAACAGTGCCGAATTAGTTGACTCATTCGGAACTACTGAGCGTGGAGGTGGTGACATAGACCTAGAGTTCGAACCACTACCGACGACTAAGGTGTTGGGGCTCTTTTGGGACCCAAACACAGACAACTTTCGAGTGAAGGTGAGACTGGACAGTCAAGGAGACACACTGACCAAGAGATCATGCTTGTCAAAGTTGAGCCGATTGTTCGATCCGTTAGGATTCATCAGTCCAGTAATACTGCAAGCTCGCATTTATATGCGCAGTATATGGAAGGATGGACTAACGTGGGACGAGCCGATCTCATCAGACCAAGTGGACTTATGGAAGACCTGGGAGGCGGAATTGTCTTCGCTAGAGGATTATTTCATACCCAGGGTTTACTTTCCATTACAGAGTACATTTCCTGACAACTTGGAACTACACTGTTTTTCTGACGCCAGTGACAACGGTTTTGGTGTGGCAGCGTATTTGCGCAGACAAGTAGAATCGGACGAGTTCGATGTTTCGCTCATTACTTCTAAGGCTAAGACCATGCCCACTAAGTATATGACGACACCACGAGCCGAGCTACAAGCCGCGACCCTGTCAACCACCATCGTGAACCTCATACAGACAGAACTACAGTCGAGTTTACAGATATTTTATTGGACTGACGCGACGTTGGTTTTATTTTACATAAACAACGACACACTCGAATTCAAGACATTCGTAGCTAACCGTCGCGCAGAGATTCTAGACCGTTCGATAAAAGAGGATTGGCGACATTGTCCAGGACCACAAAACCCAGCTGATATTGCGTCGCGAGGAATGATGCCTGAGGAATTCTGTAAACCGGAGAACAAAGAGTTTTGGCAACACGGACCCCAGTTCTTGCAGAAATCGACACAAGATTGGCCTCCGTTATACGACAACAAATCCAACACCATTCCTAAGGACGCCGAAATCAAGAAACCAAAAAAGGGGAAGACAAAGAAAAAGACGACGGCGGCAAAACTCAAGAAAAAACCGAAGGCGAAATGGAAAGATATAACTTCAAAGGTCAAGAGAGGAAGACTTGCGAGCCTTTCTACACCAGACATATCGCCAGACGGTCAACCAGACATATCGCCAGACGGTCAACCAGACACGTTACTAGACAGTCAACCAGACATTTTGCCAGACATATCACAAAATGTTCCACCAGACGCTAGTAACACACTGACAAACAGTAAAGCCGCAGTTTCTCTATTGGAGCGGCCTTCTATTGACAAACAACTAGATACGTTACCAGACGTATCGCCAGACACATTACTAGACAGTCGACTAGACACTAGTAATGTATTGACTAACGATAAAGCCGCAGTTTCCCTATTGGAGCAGCCTTGTATTGACAAACTACCGATTTTGACACACTTGAGCAACCATAAGCACGGTGAAACCTCATGTATTACAGATGTGGGTAGTACCTACGCTAATGTAAATACAGGTGTTACTTTGCGCTCAAGAGACATACCGAACTTACAACCTACGGTGAGACCTGGGATTAATGTCGGCAGGAAAATAAGTTTACCGAAACCTGCTGACCCCATAGAGTTCAAACCACCATTAACGATCGACTTACAAAGTACCGACAATCAAGGTAAGAGGACAAAGGGGGACAAATTACTTGTAGACCCGGACGGATCAACAGTCAACAAGGGAATACCTACCGGCGGACCCGTGGGCCCTTCTAGTAATTTAAAACCTTCCAAATTCTCCATTGACTTACCTGATGACGTCACAAATACTTACGTCGACCGAATTGTAAACTTAACAGACTCTTGGTCAAACGCTTGCCGAAAATTAGCGTGGATTGTACGTTTCGTACAATACGTTAAAGGCAAACGTGACTTTACACGTCGACTTACATTGGCTGAGATTGACAGGTGTGAGATTCAATTAATTCGCCATTATCAACTGCGATATTTCGCGCGCGAATTCACATCTATAAATCAAGGTCAACCAATCAAGTCGTCACCAATACTGAGTTGGAGTCCGATTATTTATAATGGCTTAATTTGTCACAAATCTCGGCTTCAAAACATTGACTTTAACACAAACTTTAGGTACCCAATAATAATACCGCAACATCACGAACTACAACGTGCAATGATACTGGACGCACATTTACATCTGAAACACGCTGGAAGACACCACTGTCTTTCCTACTTACGTACTAGATTTGTATTAATTAGACCCAGTAAAGCATTAAGTTCAGTGACACGTACGTGTATTATTTGTAAAAAGGTACATTCTAGAATAGGTACCCAAGAAATGAGTGAACTACCACAAGCACGACTTCAAGCATTCAGACCACCTTTTACAGAGACTGGAATTGATTGCTTTGGTCCCATACATACGAAACGTGGACGTATACTAGTAAAACGCTGGGGACTGATTTTCACATGTATGTCCAGTAGGGCAGTCCACATTGAACGTGTGATGGATCTTTCCACCAACGCGTTTATACTAGCACTGCGGCGATTTATCGCTAGACGCGGACTAGTAAAATGCTTGTACTCAGACCAAGGGACAAACTTTGTTGGTGCTCGGAATGAGATTGCTAGAGCCTTTAAGAAATTAGATCATGATCAAATCTCGAACGAACTGCAACCTCACAAGATTGTTTGGAAGTTTAATCCTCCAGATAGTCCTTGGAGAGGCGGAGTCTGGGAGAGATTGATTAGATCTATCAAGACAGCCATGGCAAAGGTCATTCCAGTAAACCACATACTAACAGACGACCAACTGACAACATTGTTTGTTGAAATCGAGGCAATACTAAATACTAGACCAATAGTATTAGTACCCGATAACAAACAATCTCAGTTTGCTTTGACACCGGCACACCTGCTTATGCAGGCACCGACCACATTGACGCCGATTTCCATTCCAATGGAAAGCGATAGTTACGGTAGAAAAGCTTGGAAAATCACGCAACTACTGGCTAACAAATTCTGGGAAATATGGCAAAACCATTATTTGCCCTCTATTTCTGCCAGAACAACTTGGTATAATAACACCCGCGCATTAAAGCCGGGAGATCACGTGCTGTTGGCAGAAGTGAATCTAAAAAGACGCTTCTGGATAACAGGTGTAATTTTAGCCACACATCCATCTATGGATGGAGTGACAAGGACTGTGACGGTACGGACAATTGACGGTCGTACAGTAGACAGACCGACTCAACGTCTCGTACTTCTTGAAGAGACTCGTAACGAGTCTGGAGACTACAAATCTCCACCTAATACTAGTAAATAATTAGGAGTTTACAAATAGATTCCACGTACCTGTACACCGTAGTAAGGACAGCGGTAGAATTCCATTGTCTTTATATGTGAACATTGAGGGTAGTACCCTTATGTGTCACATAGGAGCGGGATTTGTAGGTATAAGAAATGGAATTCTACTTGGAACTCACAATATTGAGACATTTTCGAAATTTTAGACAATCCATTTGGATTTGAAAAATTTTTAAAATTTTCTCCAGTGAATAGATTCCAGGGTACAGTCGGGTGGAACTTAAAATTAGAGAAACAAGAGAGGAAGACTTGCGAGCCTTTCTTAAAATTTTAATTAAATTTTACACGGTCTTGTTTCAATAAGTTACGTCAAAATAGACTCCCCTATATTTATTACTAATTCTTGACTGCTTATTTTCTGATAATAGTTTGGGATCAAAAAGTGAGTATTTTAGACTCACGGCCAGTTTAGCCCAAATTCGTTTTTATTTCGGCAAAAATTTTAGATAAGAAGCAGCGTGTCATTAAAGAAACCCTAGATCTTAGGCTATGGGTAGGAGGTTAGAGCGTTGTCGAGCCCAAAGGGCAGACGAAACTCTCACGTCTCCTCACAACTAACTACAAACTCTGTTGTATTCCCTCTAGTAGTAATGATTATGTAACTACACCCTAATTATGGAGAAAGGGATACAAGGAGAGCCGAGATGGGGATATGATATCCAAGAGGAGGCAGCAGCGCCATTCGAAAGATTTGGAGCCAAGGATTACACTATATTTGGTATAAAGGAATTATCAGAAAGTACAGCGAAGCTCGCAAAGACAGCAATGCCTTTACTCGAGCAGGATTTAGCATATTTCGAGACGTGTATCTTCGCTGTGCGGGATCTCTTATCGAAAGACCATCTATGTTTACATTGTTACCCTATGAAGGAGAACGTATCGTGGAGATTATGGATGAATCACGGCAGACGCGCGCGCCTATCGGTCACCTTGGTGATGAATTCGAAGTAACTACTACGATCGCCGACGATCCTTTAGAGGAACTTCTTGAGATAGAAAGGAACCTCCCGAAGAAATCTCAGACGGAGATTCGACAACTTGAAGCAACAGATGCTATAGTTTGTATACAACCTTCAGAAACCTACCAACCCATAGACCCAGATGATTACGATTATAGTATGGGAGGAAGCGCTCGACCGATTGGAGATCTTATATACGAACGAGTGTGGTACCCTGCCAATACGATGTGTAATAAATGTGGCGTCGCTGGACATCATATGGCAAAGTGCAGTGGAAAGCACATTACTACGACTCAGCTAATCTGTGGATGGTGTGGGGATCAAGGGTCTCATACCTTTTATACTTGCTGGAGATTTATGGCTCAATGTACTTACTGCAATATAAAGGGACATCGAGCATCTGAATGCCAACTAAGGGACATACCTTATGAACACGAATCTGTAAAACTCGTGAGGAAGTTATTTGATGAGTGGGAAGATTTAGCCGACGAACATGTATCGGCACAAAGAAGACGGTTTCCGATGAGAGCGCATCTCGGATTTTGGGCGGTAAATCCTCAAACGATGATGTCGGAAGGATACATCTCCGCTATGCCTCAGTACGACGAACTTATCGAGGTTGTCGATATTTTGCCCCACGACAGCGGATTCCGAGTGGTGCGCGAGTATCTGTTACAGATTCACCCGGATAACAAAAACATGTGGAATTTTCAGAAAGTCGTAAATCGTATCACGTATGGTGAATTTGATCGTTTCCGAACCGAAAAGCGGAATAAAGGAGCTTGGTTAACCGTCGCATGGGCGTACCGAGCCGCGTTTTACCATAAACGTATACGAGCGAGCGTATTCGAGGAAGAAGAGGTCCTAGAGGCGACGAATATATCAGCCACTCCGGTTGCGCCGTCTGCACGTCACCCTCGGGAGGACGGGCAGGGTAGGATCATACGGGTCCAGAAGGTGGGCCAACAATTGAAGAAAATTATTAATGTAGAAGAACGCAAGGGAGTTGAGCCGACTATTCGAGTTACTCGGGATACGGTATCACTTCCAAGAGAACCGGTAGGAGGATCGGGACATACACCAGCTGATCAACAGGGGGCGCAAGCTACTCTTGGGTCTGCGTCGTCCGCTTCTCACGCGTTCCCAGACGTTCTACCAACTGTAGCGACGACTGATCGGTCACGAGGAATTGGTCGAGGTTTTGGGATGCCAAATAGACGAATTTGCGAGGAAATAGTTGCACCGTCTCTCAACGTCCCAAGTAAACCAGTGACTCGCCCCATTAGTCCCATATCGCGAGCAAAGTCACCTGTGCGCAGTTTTCGAGGACGCGGCAGGGCTCGATCTACTAAGCGATAAAAGGGAGGGCAAGGGTGGACGGAAGACTCGTGGGCCTTTCTTATGATTTGTGATTTATTTTGAATTATATGTTTTATATTTAGAAAATTTAGTAAACTTATATTTTATATTTGTGCTTATTTCGAACTTATGCAATTTGTATTGTTCCGAATTTATGAAATTTAGAAATAAGAACTCATATTTAGTAAACTTATATTTAGTAAGAATTTATATTTTATATTTACGTGATTATTTCGAACTTATGCAATTTATATTATTCTGAACTTATGCAATTTATATTATTCCAAACTTATGCAATTTGTATTGTTCCGAATATTATGCAATTTATATCTTATAAGCAGTATTTGTATTTACAGTAAAAGAGAAAGTTTTATAGACAGAAAATTTGTGCTCAGAAAGACTCATATTTGTAATTATTCCAAACTTATGCAATCTACATTTAGGTACGAAAGTATTTGTAATTACTTGAATTTATGCAATATTTGGGATGCAATAGTAGATGGAAGACTCGCGAGCCTTTCTTATTGTTTTCATTTATTTGTATTTGTAATTGTTTGAATTTATGCAATATCTGAGATGCAATAGATTTATATTGGTGAATTTAATTTAGATTTATATTGTACTTACTTAGTAAAGCCTTAAATACGTAAAGTTTGAATTTGTAATTATTTTTGTATCGAATCATTACGTAGAAAGGAAGTATTGTTTGAAATTTAATTGTAAATATGTAAGTACGCCCTAAGTATTCTATAGTTTGATTGATTATTGGTGAAAACCGTATATTTTAAGCACGATAATATCCTGTTTTCATGGAGCGGTATAGAATTATATTCCCTAAATGCCGTGGATTTTCAAAATTTTTATTTTATTCGAATTAACTTTGTAAAGATTGCTTTGAGTTCTCATTAGTATTGGTTCTATCTATTGTGTATCTATCGGTCAAGTGGTTCAGTAGCTCAGTTGGTAGAGCGTTGGAAATTATATGTGTAGTAGGTATCGAGTTCGAATCCTAGTAAGTGCGAATTATTTTTTGTGCAGAATTTCAACTCATTTAAATTAACCGCTACAAATTAATTGCATTTGTCTGTACCAATAAGGCTGTAGTTATTTGATTGTAACCAATGTCGTGCAAGTTATATATTAGCTGGACCAATAAGCTATCTTTAAAACCTTGTTAGAACCCATAGAACAATCGAGAATTTTCTCGATTGATTGCAGCACAAATTTAGTATATAAAGGTGCGATTCGTTCATTAGTTATCAATCTCTCAATCTTGTATTTCAATCTATACTTCTCAGATTTATTCTGTCGTGCTTAGTTTATTCTCAGATTACATTGTATTATAATTGTATCTTCTGTAATAAAGTCAGAATATTCTCTCAGCTTTTCTGTTTTACTATGAATTCACTACGGTGAACAAACTCGGGGACAGGATGGCCAGCTAGAGATCGGGCCGCAGCAATGAACGGGAACATCACGGGAATGTAGACGAGAGACAACCCGCAATACCATCTAGTGTTATTCGCCCATCGCCTGAAAGGTTAGACAGCGTTCGATCCTTGCTACCTAAGTATAAGACCAAAAGATCAAAAGGTAGACGCAGTGACACGCTGTAAGCCCAAAATTACATCATAGGGACTGTACTGTCTTGATTCAGGAAAAAACCGCAGTAGACCTTCATATTCCTACGGGGGGAGGGAAAGCGCAGGCAGATACTAGTACGCAGATAGGACGTAGGCACACCGGTACAAGGCATACACATTGGTTAGGGTGCAGCAAACTGTACGCTTAACTCTTGCTAAGTACAGGTGTGTGTGCGACTATTTGCCGTACAACGGTGTCCAGTGCATTAGAACTTGTAGGCTAGGGGGGTTGCTGTGTTTTCACCTGAATTGGGATTGTACCGTTCAGGCGGTAGGGCAGTTTACGCTAGGCGCAAAATAAATTGAGGCTATCAGGGATATACTAACATCTACCGTGTCCCCGCCAACGCCCTAATAGGAAGTTACCCGGACTACCTGGGTGACTAAAATTCTAGATAGGAGCCAGGATAGCTATTAGTACCCGTACGCCTACAGTAGTAAACTAACACATCTCTTCTTAGTATCAGGGACCTGGTACCTAAAATTGCCGAATTCTGGGCGTAGTATTAACCTTATGCCTGAATTTGAGTCCTGGAAATACGCAAGAGGGGAAGGAACCTTACCATTCGTGAGTATTGGACCTACAAGTTACAAATTAGAATATTCGTAAAATGCACACCGTACCCAGTAATTATATATGTGAAGGAGCAAAACTGCTTTTGACCGTTCAGAATTAACACACGCGCGTTAGAAATTATTTACACCTCAAAATATATAAAATTAACTTAGTCCGTACTGTGCTTTGCCCGCTAGTTAGACATCTCCAAATCTGCTCTGTACCTAGCTAGCGTCCTTTCGCCCAACCATATAAATCACACCGCGGCAAAGTATACGAGCCTCTTAGTCCGTCAGTGAGTCAGCCTGATTTTAGGATTCGCTGCGCGGGATTTTGTTTTATCGAAGTTTGTCCGCTCGTAGACTGTTTTCTGCCTCACCGGTTAAAAGAGATAGATACTGCAATATATTCGCTTACTTAGGGTTTACTGTTTTGGTGAGAAGGTCGGATTTATGATTTGATTTACAAACTTTACAGTAGGATATTGCAGGTATTGTTACCGTCTCTTCCGATAGTAGGAATAGGCGTATCTCTCCAATTTACATCGGCCAAAACGCGCATGAGGCGCTGGAGACATTAGAGAAACGACCTACTCAACCGCAACCACTTCAGACCTATGCGGTAAGAACTAGAGTAGGTTGGTACCTTACTGGACCTTCCCGTAGAACGCTCAGGGAAAGACTGCTTCAAGATCGCGTCTGCCAGGTGAGTGAATGGGAAGATGATACTAGTGAGGGAGACGACCCAACTGAGGGAACACCACACTCCTCAGATAATGACAATCTTAGCTCCAATGTAGATCAATGGAGATATTGCCCCAAGAAGTTTAATCCAACGGACATCGCTTCCAGAGGAGCAACTCCTCAAGAACTGACAGATACTATAGACCGGTTAGGTGAACCCGACTTCCTGAGTAAGGAGAATGAATGGCCTCCCCATCTTACTCCGACTGAGATTAGACCAGCCAAGGGAGCGGAGAAAGTCGAACCTGAAACCCGGACGGGTGGATCGGAGTTATTTGAACCCGGGATAGATCTGTCGGTATTACATGTTGCCAGGGACGACGCCGTGGATCTGAGCCTCCCCTCCGCGAGTGGATCCTTCATGAAGATCAGAGAGAGCGATTGGAGCTCTGGAACATCAGACGTCTCGCAGGGACTCTCACCTCTCCTGCAGAGAGCGACGGACCACTATAGCTCCTGGAATCGGCTTTGTGACGCCGTCATATACTTTGAGCGATGTTTCTATCGTCACTATTCCAGGACGAAGAGGAAACCTGGAATTGTATTCAGGATGCAGCGACTCAATCACCCAGTCGGTCGTTTGTGTTTATCGGAAGGGAATGGAGGACTCTCAGGAAACTATGGAAGGCAAGAAACTCTTCCCACGACCACTTCCCTAATCCAACCGACATCTAGGGACTCCCCAACTTAATATCGTTCGGAGTGGGCGTGTGACTCTATTATTTTATATTATTTTATTATTTTTATATTTATGTATGTATTACTATGTAATTTTATTATAATCGTTTTATTTAATTTAGTAGAATATTATTTAGCGATTATTTTGTAGAATAGTGCAATATATTCGTGTTTATTACGTACATACTTACTTATATTATATTTAGTGCGACGGCGAAGAAATAATTATTTTTCTCTTTCCTTACTGTCCGTATTATATTATAAATACGTAACTACAGTAAGATGAAATGTCCGTACTTATTAAAGTACAATAAAGCCACTACTATATTTAAGTATTATTGGTAGGCAGAGTATTAGGAATGCAAAGTTCAGATCCTCGTGTCTCGGCTAAACCAAGCTCTGGGTAGACCTTGGAAACGACTTGCCTCTTCACACTGACATTGCTTCGTGCGATATTGCTCTCATACCGTATATTAAATAATACATATAGTAGCGTGATGTCCCTTTAACAGTAGCGTATAACGCAAAATAAATCTGTTAAACCCTTTGACCATCTGTAATTCTAGTCGATTAAGATATCGCGGCACCCACCGATATACTTGAAAGACAAATTCTAGAATCAGTGGTTAACGTCCCCAGACAAGTTCTGGAATAAATCGGTGCCCATCTCAAATATTAATTAGTTAATATTTACAAATCAAATAAGTCAAAATCTGTAAAATTCAGATCCTTCAACGATTCTAGTCAATTAAGATATCGTAGCATTTACCGATATTCTTAAAGAGACAATTTTCTTAGAATTAAGGATCTTGTGTTCCTAGACATGTTCTAGAATCAAAATATGCCCATTTAATTATCAAATAATAAAATTTCAGGGAATAAATTTAAATTCATGTCTTTTAATGAATTTAATAAATTGCCATTTTACGCAATTTATAAAGTTCCCAAAATTCCATTAATTAATAGATCAAGGGAGCGGAGATTTATATTATTATGCGTGTGCGTGTACGAAAGTCTCCCAAACATAGTTAATAGCCGATAAAATTCTTAAAGTCATGTATAAAACAGAACATTGACTATTAAAGAATACTATTAAATAACATCCCAGATCTGTATGCATTGGAATCACCCTAATTCTACCGCTAGCTTTGCATAATGTCACCATAGCAACAACCACGCTAGAATTAGAATTGAGTTAACGAACAATAGAAAGCTTGTCCCATAGAATAGCATAGGGAATAAATAGCGCACTGCTAGTATCCAAGGATACATAATAATACAGTGACATTCTGGAAGGCATTGACTAACGGACAAATGGCCCGAATGTGCGTAGTTGTGACCAGTTGTGTGGTATTTGTGAGTTTATAGGTGAATGTTACTGCTAAAGTGTGTTTACAGTAGCTAGTCGCAATCGTAAAATAACCTAACTCTCCAAGGAATACCTGAAGTACATCTAAGCCTTTGGGACGGACAGTGGAGTGACTTGTGTCGGTTATCGTTGTAGTTGTACGGCTACGTCGTTGGCGAAAGTACAGCTACAGCGGTACATCGGCGCTGAAAATCTCTTACTGTCCGGGGGCAAGGGAGAAATAGGCAGCGACGCCCGCTCGCCTAACGATATATAAACTCATTATAATATTGGTGAACTTGTATAGCAGATATGACTGAATTAATAGAAGATGATCTTGGTATCAGGGAGAGATATACTCTACCTTTACAAGCGTTTGTCGATAGCTTGATACGCGGCGACGCTGATCCAACTATTACGGAGGACGATGGTCGTTATATCGAACCGCCAATGTCCCAGGAGCAACTTACGCGTGAATTGGATTATAGAAAGTTCACTGCTCGCTACATGCATCGTAATGGTACGTATATGGACTTCTTGACCACTGGTCATCCTATTGATTTACACGACACCGACGATGTAGACACCGAAAGGGAAATGGTTTTGTTTAAATATCATGCCCAGCGGAGTCGAAACGATAAATCGAGAATAGAACACGAGAACTCTATTCGAAACAAACTCGAAATAGAAGACGTTGAAGAACCTGATAAACGTAACGGTTTCAACGATTATCTAGAATTCTTACGAGAGACCTATCTCAATGTTGCCAGTCAACAAAACCTCGAAACTCGATATCCCCAAGGTATACATCCAGATCCTATAATGGAACTCAAACGGCTCTATTTTACGATGATGTATCTTACCGCCGATCGACCGCTACCTGTCGTTCCAGATAGCTTCGAACAGATGGAGGAATATTGTAAAACTGGAGAGCGATCACCCGCGTTTCCCCTTCAAGACGTGCGTCTTTGGTATTACTGTGACGAATGCCCTAGACCTAACCAGCAAATCGAAAGGCATAAACATCCTCGGAGACGTTGCGCTAAACACAGTTTTACGCGATATACTTATGGGAGTTTCGAGCGTAACCTTTTCGACGTATCACCTACGGTCGCGCGCCTTAAGCGATCATTGAATAAACCCATGATCAGAGTTCCGGAATACTCGGTCAGACCTCCCCATTCACCAGTGATACCTCAAACTCTAGATCCTAATAGTATTATGGATCCTCCCGAACTGTACTCACTGTTCAAAGACCTAGTGTTACCTGAACAGTTGATTGGTGGCACTCCGGTAGTGGGTTCGTTGGATATTCGCCAACCTTACCTCGCTGGACTAGGACGCGGTCATTTAATATCACCGTTTAATCCCTACAACCGTCCTGGCCTTCCTCCGATCCAACCTGTTACAGAAGTTGAAGAGAGCGTGATACGAAATGCATTGGACGCTATTCGGCAGAAAATCGGAAAAGGAACTTACGATTGCTTGGAGAAACGTAAATTGCAACAACAAGTCCAAGCGGTGAAAGAACTAGCTTTACCCCAGTTCGATAGAGAAATACAAAATCTAGAGGAAGACATCGAACGTGGACGAACCTACTCTTTACAGGAATTCCTGGACGAGCGCTTGCAGCAACAAGCGGAGGAAAATCAGCTCAAGGAGAGACATATAGAGCTGACGGAGAGGGAAGAAGCAGCTTTAGCCCAACCAGAAGCTCAAATTCTCGTGACGGACCTCTATTCCAAAACGATTCTCCACCCCTCGATGGTTCCTCATTTTAAAGACAAGCTCTTTGCTACGGTACAGCCTCAACCGGTTAATACCGATCTCAGATCTCACGAGCTCGTTGCTGACGCTCCTATGCTACAACGTCCACCCGTAGAGGCTGCCCGTGTCGATGGCGTACTTGTTGAGCTTCCGGACAATAGAGCGGATCTTGTCCGTCGCATGGTGCACGATGTTAACATACGCGCTAGACCTTTGCCGGACTCATTTTATGGAATTAAAGATCATCCTTATTACGTTAATTTAAAGCAATATTACATGGTGAAACCAGAAGATCCTACGCATAGTCTGAAGTTTCTACCATTGATCAATCCTCTCGACCTTGTCGAACTCGAACAACTACAAAAACACCTAGATCAGCTAGTTAAACTAAACTCATTTAGAAAACCGTATAATATTTCTAGAATAGAGAAAGAAATATCACCTCCGTATAATCTTGATGGCTTTATTAAAACTCGATTAGTGCACTGGAATCTCGACGTGTTATTCGAGGAAGAAAGAATAAAACGATATGGCGATGTGGAAACCTATACTACACAATGCTTAAAGTATAGAGATTTACCCAATGCTAACGAGTGCGCTACTTTGTGGCATCCAGTGGGAATGACTCTCGAAAACGCCACTAAAGAATGGAACGAGACTCTTAACGTTATCGAGATGTATGGCGTTGTTACTTACGACAACGAAGGTAGCGTTCCGGTGGGAGAATTAGGAACTACGCGAATGATACATATACGAGGACTCGCTGGTTCTACCCACGTATTCACACGAGCGTGTTCTGACGTGATTGATTATTCTTTTGAAACTCTTACGGAGATACAAAAGAAACTTTGACATGGACAATTCGAACTCGCGCAGCGTTACGTCACCGACACCGAACGCAAACCGGCCATGGGTATCGATGGATCAATGTTACCCCAACCTGTACTCGCAATGTTGTTTAACGAAAGAATTCTAAAAATCGGCTCAGCTGTTTATGGAGATCTCCAAAACGACTTCCGGAATATGGAGAACATTCCATACCCTTTCGTTGATACTCAGCTGATTGCTCCTTGGGCCGAAGGCCGAGGTTTCTTTCGCACTATGTATGCCAATACACCCAGCAGCATTACTAAAGTACAACGGACATCCATCGGACATCTTGCCTTTCAAGAATATGGTTGGAATTTCAAAGTTGGAAATCCTATAAATTACCAGCAAGTATATGGAGATCATTACTCCCGTTTATATTTTGACGGACCATTAACTGCGCCTGGTGCCGTATATAGCTTTATGAGTGTTCCACTTCGCCCTTCCTTAGCTATATACACGATCTTTGAAAACGCAGCACTTGCCGGTTGGCTAGCCGATGTGTGCAGTCGTACCATACGCGCTCACCCGTTAATACTTGGAACTAAACTCGCCAAGTTAGACGAACACAATAAGTTCATACGTTTCGAATGTTTCCGGCGCTTTCTGACTCCGTTCCTTAACATCGACAGTCAGTTCAAAGATCGCGCGCTGACCAAGCTCAGTCTTAGAGACTCAGCTGCGGAGAAACTGAGTAGCGCTGGATTTGCCGTGTTTCAAGACGTTTGTATACAGAACTCACATTCATCTGTTATACAAAGACCCCGAATACCTACAGGTTATTCTGTCGTGGAAATACAGACAGTGGGTCCACTTACGGAAACCGACGCACCAACTTCGTCTATGCAGCTGGAGGATGAACCAGTATGCTTGGAATCCGAAGCGATTCAACCTACGGCTTCTCGGAGCAGTGACAATGATTATGTCATAGAGTGGTATCAAGGTCCACAGCGTCTCACAGCGTACGATTATCGACACGCCAACCACGTTTACCGAAAACGTTGTCGATTATGCGCATCGAGAGACCACTTCACTCCTCTCGACTCGAGCGTACCTTGTTCCTATTTCCTCGAACAACCGATGATGGAAATATATTGTGCTTATTGCCGGCTTAATAACTCTCATATATTTGCCGTCTGCCCACAGTTTATGACTCAATGTCACTACTGCCAACTTAAAGGACACGAAAGTTACAATTGTCCCTTTAATCGCGATTTAGAGAGCGTAGACGAGATGATCACCCTGCGATACATCCGAGCTTGGGAAGCGAACGCAGATTTACATTGCGAATCCAGACATCGCTATTACCCTGGACGAGCTTACGAGGGAGTTTACGCGTTCCATCCTTATCTATTCGCGTCGATTGAACAGAAAACACGCGTACCAAGTTACGAGTTAATGAAGCGTGTTGGTGAGTGTATTTCCACCAAGTTTGTCAGGAAATACCTGAGAAACGTTAATCCTAATGATATAACCACATATCACCTGATCAATTATATCCGTCAGGACCCTGAGTATGGCGACATTTTCGTGAACTCGCATCCTGAACTCCAGGAAGTATCTCGGCGCCCATATGAATACCGAACCCGAGAACGCGAGCTGGAGAGAACCATTAAACCGAGAAAGTTCCTCACCACTCACGGTCCACCCACCGCTAGTGTCCAGACGACCCGTCAAGGACCCGTAGGAGCTGCTGTCCTGAGACGCGCTCTAAAGGCCGTTAGACCTCACTCCACTGAGGTTGATATTAATCAACCAGGTACCTCGACCGGCGGGTATACCGATCGTAACCCTGCACCTTCTGATGCAATTATATTGCACCCTTCGCCTAGGAGCTACAGCCCACCTCGTAAAGTGGCTCGCCCCAAAGAGAAAAGGACTCTTGCTAGCCTCCAGAAACTGCGTAAACGCCGTCCGCGCAAGAAAGACTAACTGTTTAGAGTATTTTTATATTTTAGAAACTGTGATTTTGTATATTTTATAGACTTAAATCCCATTTTCTGGGAGCGGTGTAAAAGCTTTTGTGGGATAACTGATTCGTTTGCCTTGTTGGCCAGTTCCCCCCCAGTCGCTAAGAATACTCTCAAAGTGATCTACAGCTAAAAATAGTGCAAGTTACCAGCTTATTGGCTGATTTGCTGTACGCAGGCATCTGGGCTCTGTTTAATCGGCCAACAAGCCTAGGGAGGTTGCGTCATAGCCTTGTTTTGTATCTCCCAATAGAATTTGAGTTATCCTTGATGTTGACCTATCACAGAGTACTGAACTGAAAATTTCCTATCTCACTGCTCTTTCTCTGTGTTGAACGGGAGCTTCGTGGAATAAGGGAGTTGGTATCCTCGTATAGAGCAGTAGTCACGAGTTTTTCAAAGCCACGAAAGAACGGCTTTTTAGTGTTTTGTGCTTTCTGCTTTTTAGCTCAACACTAGTAGGTTTAATCATAAGGACATATATCCTTTAACTGACCAAACGCACCTGATTACTGACTGATTGTCTTAACTCAAAACAAACTGGCACGATTGATCTGTCAATACTGTGTACTGCTATTTGTTGTCGGTTATTCATTATATTTGTTGATGAATTATTATATTGGAATAACGAGAAATAACCCCGACACCCAATATTCTTGATATACCGAAGGTAAGAGAGAAAGGTTACCAATAACGATTGTGACTTATGTTAAAGTGGTTTGAAGTGAATCTAATGTTATTTGATAGACCCTACATGAGTCAGTCTGTGTTCCTTTTATATGTGACTAAAATCAGTAAAGATTGGCAGATTAGTGTGCAGTATTGTGCAGCATTGTGTGCGAGTGAGTCTGTTAAAGAAGCATTCCTAAAGAATGCGCCATATATGTGAATTATAATTAAGCCATATCGTTGTGAGTAGTTTAAGTCATAACTCTGTTTATGTAGATAAAGTGCCACGTCCTAAAGGAACTGTTAATATTCCCGAAGGTAAATAATATTGTCAGAGATTATATAATACTGTCAGTCGAATAATACATTAGGCTTACATAGCAATAAAATTAAACCGTCGAACCCAATCTCCCGGGAATATCCAGCGGGTGAATGGTCGCGCACGGATTGGTTTCGACTAGTGTAGTGAATCAAATACTTGTCATAGGCTAAAAAGCGATTTAATATCTAGAAGACATCTTAATTTGGCGGGTTAAACTGCCAAAGGTCTGAAAGCGCGAACACCCCGACCCACCTGGGAAGTTGGTTTAGCTACAACAACAACTACAACCAGGCCAAGCATTGAAACAACAGCGGTTGACCACACCACAAAAAGCAGTTCAGTGGTTGCTATTCCGCTATTTTGGATGGTTTTGGTGTTGGTTTCATTAAGTGTAATTTAGATAGAAAAATATTTATTGCACAATGTGGAAAGTTTTAATCTACTTCAATATAATGTAATAGTTTGCGAAGTGACTATTTCTGAAATGATCTGTACCTCATAAAACTTTCCAAACATGAAAGTTAATTTAATAATGCTAGACAGGAGCAGAGGCATCTGTGTTACTGCAACTTGAATGTTTCGACCCTTCATTAAACTCGTTGGTGAAATACGTACTGTACAATACATAACATTAAATACAATACAATACATAACAATACATACAATTAATACAATACAATACATAAAATGACTGAGAATAGTGAAAAATTTCTACATTTTCCCAAATGAAATAATTACATTGGAGAAAGTAGAACTTTGTCCTCTTATTTTTCCATCTACCTTTCAACCTTTGGAAATATAATAGGATTTTTATTGAACCAAAGTATATCAGTAACAAAATACAGAAATTCACCAAAGCAACAGAGTTCACGCAAAAACCAGTATTAAAAAGAACTGTCAGACATAGGCCAGAATGTCTAGGTAGCAGTAAATACCCCGTTACTGGGCAACCATGCAATACAATGATGCTTTTATTAGGCAGTTGGGCTGTTTATGTCATGATACCAGTACAGGTATCAGCATTTGATAATACGATTGAGGTCTCCACTATAGCATGGTGGACTGGACGCCTCGAAGCAGAGCGGTTCCCACGAAGGCACATTAGGGAAAATTTCAACAGTGAGAAATTTAACTGCCTCCGTGTCCATGAAACGCAATTGGAATAGCGCATCCCGCGCTTGTCAGCTATTTTTAATGATAAACGTTTTACAAACTGCTGGGTTATTGGCACTATTCCCCTGAAGGCCAAGAAGATGATGAGTGTAAAAATGGATAGCTCTACTTCTCGGACACGCACCTCATACTTCAACTACTTCTTTCGTTCATGGTATGTTAGAATAAATTGATTTGATAAAAAAGATCTACTTTCAATCTCAATTTTCATATATTGTGACTTCTTCCTGTCACTTAATAAACCATGCAATAATGAAGCAAAATGTCCGGTCTGATACACCAAGTGGGAATGGCGCTAGTGTACCTTCAACGAAGGCCGCTCTAGTATATCTGTTTATTTCCCCTTTCTCCATTCGATGTATTGATTTGCTCTATATTTCGCTTAGTCTAATACGGTATTTGATCATCTATTATATTTAACTAGTATACAGTACCGGGAGGGTGTGGCAACACAGTATAACAAGCAAATGTCTGACTAATTAATTATGTAAGGACTCAAGTCTGGTGACTGTGTTTCTCTTTAGAGGAAACGTATTGTGACAAGTCTCACATGTATTTGATGCAATTGTCCAGATTATCACTAATGCTCAGCTATAGTGACCTACCTGGTTGTGGCGCTTGTAAAACTTCCTTGATTCCGTAATATCGGTGATATATCAAGCAAATAACAATAACAAATTGAGTTTATCAGTAGAATATCAAATATAACGATAAATAACTTTAATTCAATTATTAACACTTTTACTTTAGACCTTAGGCCTGTAATAATCACCAGTCATTTAAACCTGACCAGAGATCAATGCCTCTGCATGGGCAATGTGACTTCTTCTGTCCAACAATAACAAAAGAAGAGTGAGTAAACCATAGAACTAATCGTACTTATATATCAGCTTATCAGTAAGGAGCATAGCCAATAAGGCAATAATACAAGTTGGATATGCAGATAATGGCACTAGATGGCGTCAAACCTTTGATAATGCTTAAATCGATTGAAAGATAACCGATATTATAACGCAACCAACTTTATCAATAAGAATGGTGTAAAAAATAAAAATGGTCAACTCCGTTTTAGAGGCTCTCTTTAAGATTTGATACTCAGAAGATTCCGGGTTCCTGATCACAGCAGCGTTGTTTGAGGCCAAGAGGCCCAGCTTTTGGTGTAGCTCCTCCAAAACCTTGGTGGCTTGCACAGATTCACCCTGCAACTCCTGCAAATGTCGTCGCTGCATAATCCGTGATTGCTTGTTGTTGGTGGCTTCGTCATGCAGTTGCTTTAAATGCTGCTGTATTTGTTGCCACTGCTGTAGCTGCTTTTCTAATGCACGCTGATTTTGTTCGCTCACTATCTCTCATTGTTTATTTAATCGATTTAATTCAAAATCAATATTATTTAATTGTTTCATTTTATTATTTACTGCCTCCTGCTTGGCTTGCAGATTTAATAAAGATTCATTCAATCTCTCCCTATAAAGGGAATCCTCATTCGCCCGGGCGACTTTGTCTATCACCCTGGTGGGCCTGCTATCCCTCACCGACTCAACCAAGCTGATGGACACAACCAGCCTGGAGGCAGCATAATGTCCTTCACGGGAGTCAATGATTTGGGACAGGCTTGGACCCAGGGTATGAGTGTTCAATGGGTGGGCATAGGCTGTGCTGGACATTCTATCGGCCAGTATTGGGATTGGTCACGCCTGTTTAGGGCGTACTGTAAGCGTAACTATTCTATATACTATAGAAGTTTTAGGATGTAAACAATCTGCCTGATTACTTTCTACAGTAGTTGTCGAAATACCAATGGGTGTTGGTTTGGGTCACCATAGCCACAGATGTTACATTCGGCTTAGAGGGATTTATTAATATACGGGGAACAATATTTGAAGCCGTAAGAGCGGTGTTTATTGTTCTGAAAACATCACTATCAGAGTCAGTTCTAAGATCTTTAGTGTTTTTAACGGGATTAGCATGATGTTGAGGCGGCAGTTCTGGTAGACGATGACGTTCAGCCCGTTCCAAATGTCTTCCGCTTCTAGAGGTTCGAGATTTAACCGACGATTTATCGAACTCATCGGAGGATGTATAGCAACTAACTTCCTTGGTCTACCCTTGGGTACTTGGTCTACCCTACTTCCTTGGGCTACGGTTCTCTTCCAACTGGGAATCTGACTGTTGTTTTTCCAGCGATTTCATCTCCTCCACTATATTATCTTGCTGCTTTTAATCTGCATTCTCTTTTGCTGAGCCTGAAACTGGATTTCACATTCCTCTGCTTCCAGGTTCTGTTCAAGTTGATGTTCCTCCGCTTCCAGTTTATGATTATGTTCCTCCGCTTCCGCTTCCTGTTTGCATTTTTGTTCCTCTGCTTCTGCTTCCCATTTGCGTTTTTGTTTCTCTGCTTCCAGTTTGTGTTTGTGTTCCTCAGCTTCATGTTCGCGTTGCAAGCGTCCGTCCTCTCCCTGGTCTTGTAATTGTTTCAATTTATTTTTATTTTTCTCTAGATCCCGATCCATCAATAATCTCCAGTGATGTTCCATCTCCCGTTAGATATCGATATCCTTTAGGAGCCTTATAGTCTTGGGGCTGGATGGAGGGTGGCCACGAAGTCTTCTTATTAGTTCTTCTTCACCTACTTGTTTTATATTAACAATATAGTTATATACAATAGTTATTGGTTTTATATAACCTCCGAGGTGTTTACAGATTGCGTTTTCTTGTACCTTTTGAGTCTCGGGTTCAGTCTGTGTGTACCCTTCGACATCTCGGGTATCGATTAGGGATGGATGGACGGAATCCAGAACCTCAGGGTGAGGGGGTTTGCCTTAGAAGGAGTGGCAGGCGCGTGCCTATTGAGCTAATTTTATTATGTTGTTGTTAGCTGCAGTTTCTATTACTGCGGCTCCATTCCTGATGGCAGACTGATGGAAAGGCTGATAGAATTTTCCTGATGCGGATTATTCTCTCATTTATGTCGTAAAAGAGAGACGGAAGATGATCCCCTCAGGGTCTTCCCCACCTTACTAAGGTCGGTGGGATCGGCCTGTACCTTTAATGCTCTCAATTCATCAGGGGTGGCAGAATGCAAGGGGAAAAACTTATCCAAAGATGAATTAGTTGTAGTATCGCAATACTGATTGTTGCATTTCTGGGACTGACATGGACAGTATTTGGACCTTAGTCCCTTTCTCAGAGGCCCAGTATTGGTCAATGACCTTTAGCAGGCTGATTAATAAACCTGGGGAAGGGGCCATGAGTGGGTCCATTCCCGGTGGCAGGCTTAAACCTGTGGCTGTATCGACTTCCGTCCGGTTTAAGTCGGAGGTCGCAGCCACTTGCGGTCGGTCAGATTGTAATTCGAGGCCAGTAGTGGGTTGGTTTGTTCTGGTGACTGTGGGTGGTTGATTTAATTTTGACGGCATAATGGGGTTTCCTGCTTGATTCGAACTGGAATATTCGGGCTCGGGTAATTCTCTAGTCGGAGATTTGTCTGGGTCGGAATGAGCTGGTATCGCAGTCACGTCAAGGTTAGAGGTGCAATCGCTGTGGGAATTGTCTGAGGCGCTCTTGTTGATATTTGAACGATAAGACATTTAGTTAGATTTAATTTTGGAGAAATTTATTTTATATTAACCCTTTAAATAATTAGGCCTCCTTATGTTATGTTTATTATTGTTGTTTATTATAACAATATTAAGATGTTAGAAATAATTATTACGATGTCCAAATAAATAGCACGGAATTAAATTAAATTGATTCGGTCTACAATTTAATTACCAGTAAGCGATTAGTAAAAAGCCGGTAATTTATTTGTAAGAATATTCCATGATAAATATTCAAATTCACCACTTCACCACTTGGAGGATACTATTCCGCTCTTATCACTACATGCAATACTACTTACCAATAGAGTAATGAATTACCTCTTATTGGGTTCTATGTAAGCTGTACAATGTTTTCCTATGGAGGGTAATACAGCCTACCTGATTGCAGCAGCCAACTGAGTGGGGGTAATAAGCCTAAGCTGTAGTCAATGGTTACACAGAGGTAGGACAAGACATGTGACACAATATTGCTTGCAGAGACGACAAATAATTCCTCTCAAGAAATATATTGGTTTTGTAATATTACGCTGTCAGAGGTCCAAGTTGTAAATAATGGATCTGAGGGTGAATACTACTGGTATTTGCAACGAGAGCTGACTCGGCAAAAAAGCACCCCCGAACCCCCCACTATGGATTACATTAGTAATGCGGAGGTCCGGCCACTAGAGGCCAGTGGAATTACCGGACACAATCGGCCTCACAGGCGTCAGTTATCTCCTGACCGGCTGCTTGTCTCACCCCCTACTGGAGAGAGAGAAGCCAACAATTCTTTGAGTCCCTTTCCTGATGACCTTTCTGGCCCAAACCCCAGGTCACCAGGGAGGCCAGATTGTGAGGGGGAGAGGGATTCTGGAGTTTGGGGCTACTCTCATGTTCCACCCCGACCAACAAAGCCATTGGTGAATCTGAGGCAAGTCACTAGACTAGCCTCAGTAAACACCCTAACACTCGGGTCCCCAATGCGACAAGGTGAGCTGACTACCTTGGCAGATAAGCTTTCACTTAGCGCAGTGGGTGTTCAAGAGCACACTGGATGCAGACTGGACAGACTGATGAGGTTCTGATTAAGGACATGGGGGGCGGTTGGCGACTCGTCATCGCGTCAGCAGATGATAGTGGCAATGGTGGTATTGGTCTAATTGATGAATCCAACTGCACATGCAGCATTGGACAAAATAGACCAAATCTCTAACTGCATCATCCGTTGCCACTTCTCATGTTCTAGAAGACTGGCTAAGAAGTTTCCTAAGGTTGTTCTGATTGTGTGCTACTCTCCAACTAGTGTTGCCCCTGTAGAGGAGGTGGAAAATTTCTACCACAATCTACAAGCAGCTACTGATGAAGTGGATCAGCATGCATTCTTAACATTCCTGGGAAACTTTAATTCAAGTCTGCATCAATCACCTACATCGCCCTGGGTCTATAGCAATAGTGTCAACCGAAATTCCGTCCATCTTCAGGATTTTATCTCTGGAAATTGATTGTTTTCGGCTGGAACCCAGTTCAAGAAGCAAACTGGAAAGCTATGGACTCATAGTGGACCCAGTGGTCACAAGTCCCAGATAGACCATATTCTGTTTCGTAGGAAGTACAGGAGCTCTATACAAGACTGTAATGAATTTACACTTCGACCCTTCTCCAGTGATCACCGCCTTATTGTGGCCAAGGTAAGACTTAGTCTGCGTGCTAGCAGAACAACGAAATCTGCCTTGCCGCAGCATGACTGGTCCTCTCTGTTGCAACAGCCAAGTGTGAAATCCAGCTTCACACTACAGCTGAGCAACAGGTATGAGGTTCTTGCCTCTGAGGTGGCAGATCACTGTGAGGGCTATACTGCCTTCACAGAAGCAGTTAAGTCAGCAGCTGCAGAAACAGTTCCTGTATACCCTCGAAACAGGAAAAGGACCCCCTGGACTGACAACAAAATCCAGAAGTGCCGAAATGACCTATATAAGGCGCAGAAAGAGTCCCAACTCAAACAGACTACAGCGGCCAAGAATGCAGTTAAGGCTGCATCTAGGTCCCTGAACAGGCAGTACTCTGTTAATCTACAGGAGCTAATAAACCAACAGGTTGATGCCATCAATGATGCTGACGACAGCAGGCAATCATCCCAGGCATGGAAATCGATCAACTTGCTTACTGGGCGGAAAAGCCAACCAACCACCAAGGTTAAGGCTGAATCACCAGCCGATCGCCTCAATGGTTGGAAGGCCCACTTTGAAAAGCTCCTCAATAATGACAGAGTATTGCCTGATAACTTTATAGAAGTAAAAGTGTCTGAGTCTGTACTCCCAGATATTCCCATTGGCGATATCTCCTTTGCAGAAGTGAAGGCTGCTGCAAAGAGCATTAAGACCAATCGTGCCAGTGGAGTAAATGGTGTTCCCCCTGAGGTCTTTAAAATACCTGAGTGTTTAAAGCTCATCTATCCCATCATAGTAGACATGTACCGTACAACAAGAGTCCCACAAGAAATGAAAACAAATAAGTTGGTGCCAGTTCCCAAGAAGGGCAACCTAACACTCTATGGTTCTTTTCGGGAAATCTCATTGATCTCGATTTCTGCAAAGCTATACAATAGAATTCTATTAAATCGCATCAGGGATCCCATTGAGAGACTGCTCCGTGGAAATCAGAATGGGTTCCGTAAAGGTCGTGGGACCATGGAGCCCATTTTGGCACTTAGAAGGATAATTGAAGAGTTATCAAAAAAGAAAGACAGGCATCTGGCTGTTATCTTTGTTGACTTCTTCAAGGCCTTTGATTCAGTCTCTCGCTCACGTATGTTCAGCATACTTTCATTATATGGGATTCCTGATGAAATTATTGCAGCAATCAGATCAGTATACGATGGAGTACTGTCAGAATCACTGGCTCCTCAGCTCATTAGAACATGCTGCTTCTAGTGTTGGTCTTTTTATTAACTCCAGCGCCAGAGTGGAAGTGTATCTGAGGCGGTATAAAACGATATATATATAGTTCTGTTACATAGGCTTACTATATACTGATATATATGATTCAAGCAAGGGCATATCAGTTCACAACACAACGATAAGAATATATAGATATATATGTATATATATAACACAAAGCAGGTAAAGTGTACCGGTACGTCAGTATATAGGTAGGGCAATGTATTGGCGGACGCCCGGCCAGGTAGGTAGGCTGGGTAGGCAGGTAATGAATACGTAGCGATACCGGTTGGTAGATACTGGCTAGATACTGGTACTACACGGCCAGGTAGATAGGCCGGGTTGCCGGGGAGACTGTCAGCGCGAGGTACGGTATCTGTACCTGACAGCCCGACGAGTACCGGCACTACTGTACTGCTGGAAGTGCAGACAGGCAGATAGCTGGACAGAATGGAGTCGGATACAGAGTCCTTTATCTCTAAGCCAGAATGAATAAGCATCCCGACTACTGACCGGTTCATCCTTCACCCCATATATCCACAGGCCATGCTAGACACCCATAGGGGGTCTGTCGCAATCTCTTTCTTTCCCTTTATAGTCTGTAAATGTATCACCATACGCATTCTACGAAATGGATATTATATCTATTATATCAATCTTTCAGTTTTCAAGGTGAGATACAATATATAACAAACAAAACGACAGTCTGTAAATGTATCACCATACGCATTCTACAAAATGGATATTATATCTATTATATCAATCTTTCAGTTTCCAAGGTGAGACACAATAATATAAAAAACAAACGTTGACTATACGGCCGGCTTCATGCAGAGAGTTATATACTTCGCGTGTTAGTTTAGAAAGATACAAAAGGGCCTTCAGGTACACAATTAACCGCTGGTGCATTAGTGTCCTAGTAGCCATAATAATCCGGTGGTTTACGCTGTCGCTGGGGTCGAGTCACAGCCTCTGGTGTATTTGGCAGATCTGCCTGTTTACTTGGGCTGATTAACAGAGGATCACCATAATTACGAATGGGCACTGTGGGTTCTGGTACTGGCTCATCAACATGGGTCATGTTCTGGGTTGGTGACTTGGAAGGTGGAACCTCTACAGTGATGCCTGGACTGAGTTCAACCTCATCATCGGATGAATGTGTAGCATGGTTATAGGCATGCTCGTGTGGGACACGATGTGGGACAAGGACGCACTCCGTAAGTGGCACGCGGTAGGCTTGTGCCCATAATTGAGAACCAGTAAACTTTCGCACACTAAGCCAATCAATGTCTGCGGTAGACACGATATAACATGGGCGAGTATGTAGGTTAGGAGGGTCTCTGTACAAATATACAAGGTCACCAACAGAAATTGGTGGAGATTGATTTGGTTTCTTAGGACGAGGCACCTTAGATTGTGCACTGGACAAGTGGTTTGCCAAGCGTGACTGGTGTTGATTGGCGATTAACTGGCTGTCGACAATCGGAAGTTGCTCACCAGTGTATTGGTCTCATTGATGGAACATTTCACGTGCAGATATGCCAGGAGACCTGATACGGGCATTTAAACGGGATACAGCTAGGGCGATAGACACGGCTGAATAGGGTCCACCGGATGGGTGGAGCTTTACAAGTTCTTCTTCTAACTCACGGATGGCATGCTCAGCCACTGGGTTTTTATTGATGTTTTTCGGTCTCCCTAATTCAATGCGTAAATTATGGGATGTGAGTACATTTTCGTTTACATGGGCTCTAAATCCTGGTGCTGGATCAGTCCGAATAATCGTATGTGGGGCAGCTAAAGGACATAACCCGACACATAAAGCAAGGAGAGCATTGCGTATTGTAGTGTGACGTTCGTCGGGTATAATAGATGCTGTCGTATAGGATGAAATAGTTTCTTGTACAATTAGTATCAATTGGCGGTGACGCTTGATAATGTCAGCAGCGAGAGAGATGCCTATGACAGCAGGAGGATCCTCAGATGTCTGTGGCAAAATACGAGGTGGGGCCGATTGAAGGGCAGTTCATTGGGTACAGCCAGTGGTAGTTGCCTCTATGGCACGGTCCATGTCAAGGGCGTGGAAATAACGCATTACTGACAGTCGGAGTTGTGACTTAGATGGGTGTCCTAACTCAAGGTGCAAAGACATGATTAGGCCGGCTAAAGCATGACGTGGGACAATAATGAGTTCCCGGGGGGCAGAGAAGTCAATGGAGCGGCGAACAACAAGTAAGCCATCAGAAGCAATAGTTGCACAACCCAAATAGCGCTTAATATCGTGGATTGTCGTCTCTTTCTTGGATGGACGGGTTCCCTGTGACAGGTGCGCCTTTGTACGGCGGAGGTTGGTGCACTCCTGTTGCATGAGCAACCATGTAGAACGAGTTGTATATAATGGTCGTGGATTCTGTTTCTCGGTTGGGGTATCAGTCGACATTATTGCACGTACAACAGGTTCATTAGACAAATCAACAACAAAGTTGCAAATCTGGCAGCAACAGTCAGTGCAAGTAGGCGCATTTCGGCTCTGGAAATCGGCAGGTAAGTTGCGGGAACCTGTAATATGGACAACGGTGAGATGGTGCTGACTGAGGGTAGACAAGAATGTCGTGAGACGAGGGCTAGCAGAGTAGGCTCCACGAACCAACTTGGCATATGCCTCCACACACGGCTTACTATCCGTTACCACATGTGATAATGTTAAAGACTGGGTCAGGTAAGGTGCAAAGTGGTGAACAGAGGATGCAATGACGAGTGCCTCTAACTCACATGGAAGCCAGATATGCTGGTGGACTCATAGTTTGGCTGAATAAAACCCACCCAGAAGAAGACGCGAGCCACGGCGAGCATATAATACTGCTCCAAGACCGTCAGTGCTAGATGCTGCGTCGGTCACGATAAAGATTTCGTCACTGGGATGAGGGATGGTGATGGTGCGGCAATTTTTCAATGATGCCTGGGCACATCGAAAGGCTGCAGACGTGGATTCAGTCCATGCCACAGGGTCAAGTGGTTGGCCATAAACGAGTTCGTCAAGTGGAACGATGAGTGCAGAACATCGAGGGAGTACCTTGGAAAGAACCTTATATGAGCCTATGAAGGATCGTAATGAGCGGATGTTGTCAGGTGCTTCACATGTCGCAAGGGTTGAAACTATGTGAGGGGATGCAGAGAGTGCTCCTTGGGTCCAACACCAACCAAGTATGGTTGTAGAGTTGGGACAAATGACGGTTTTATGAGGTGCTAGACGGAGGTTACATCGATCCAGGGCAGCGAGCATGGCAGCGAAGTTTACTGCTAATTCAGCAACTGACTCTCCCCCACAGTAGATGTCATCTGCGATTTTGGTAATGACCCCTTCCTTCAAGAGATCACTAAAAACTCGGCACTTCTAATGCGGTCTCAGACCCCGGCATGCCCATGGCACATCGGTTGTATAAGTAGTATAAGAAGCTATGACACTGCGCCATGGTCACCCGTAGCCCATCATTACCATCCATTTCTACTCCTTCCTCCAATCAGAAGCCACCATTTCAACCATTAGCTGTGGTCATTATTATTTCAACCAATCAGATGTCAGCATTTCATCCGTAATCATGGTAACTTCTCAAGTTCCCGCTTATTCCGCTAGAGGCGTTATTAGCCACCCATCGCTACTCCTTCCTCCAATCACCAACCTTTATTTTACAGGTGTTCGGGTGTCTACACTTAGCATCAGGTAACTTCTACTATTTTTCAAATCGCTATTTTTCACCAACCATTGCATAATCATCTTCACATAGCCTAACCTCACGATGCAAGGCTAGCCCCCAACCTATCGCTACTCCTTCCTCCAATCACCAACCTTTATTTTACAGGTGATCGGGTGTCTACACTTAGCATCAGGTAACTTCTACTATTTTTCAAATCGCAATTTTTCACCAACCTTTATTTTACAGACGCTAGAGGTGTCTACAGGTAACTTCTACTATTTTTCACCAGTAACTAAATTTAATTTTGCAATTTTTCAGATAACAAAATATTCAACAGGGTTCGAACTCGGGACCATTATAACTCCCCACATTTCTCCACTCACTCTCCCATCCAACCACAAGAGAAAAAGGCGATAAATATCCGAGTTATACCATACCCAATTCATCAACACTGGTAGCTGATGTTTATAAATAGCTTCTAGTTCCTTATCATAATTACTATAGCATAGAATACATTAATTCGACTATTAATAATAATCGATTTCTTTTATCGATGTGACTGCTCGGACAACTAAGTTGAATAAGTTAGAATGACAGGGCTAGCATTGATCACGTTGCATCTGTTACATGTTACTGCTATTTCACTCTCTAACTCACGCTAATGTAATAAATTTAGCTGTACACGTTGCATCTGTTACACGAAGCTACTATATTCCTCACTGTAAGTCACTATGTTGTATTAAAGCAACCATATAAACAGAAGTTTTATATTTTAATAATCATTTATTTAGTTTTTATTTTTCAAAATAGTTGTCATTCTAATTATGGATTTATTTAAAAAAACTTCAAGCAATACTTGGAAATTTACATGTAATAAATATACCTGTAGTATTGTTTATGGCAAGTACTTTATATTACACTCAAGCGATAGCAATGTAACAACGTGCTTCTCTTACCTGGATACACTCTATCTTCTAGACGTCTTAGAAATATTAATCAACCGACAAAAGGAATCACCAGTTTCAAGAGGTAATATTTATCCTAATATAGAATTTACAAGAGGAAAGTTAAATATTTCCACCTGTGTTATTACTGAAAACGTATATATTCAGAAGCAAGGCAAATGTCAAATTCTAAACAAATCACTCATTAATTTATTGCTTCAGAGTAAGACAGAAATATTAGAATTGTTATCACCACCACTCGAAATAATAAATCAGTGTTCTGTTGTTAATTTAACCAACCCATCTTTTGTTGGTTTTGTAAGCAAATATAAAGGAACGACTTATATGGGACTATGGGAGATTTCAGCTAGATATTCTGATGCTATTGGTCTTAGGTATTATAATGGGTTTAACTTAACAGCATCGGAAGTAAATTCATTGTGGTATGAATGGAATTATGAAATTAGTAACGAAGGTGTCTTTTCAGAGCTAGATACGGGCGATAAAGCTTTATCTGACCTACTTAAAGTAAAAATAAATGTACAAGAAAAAAAAGTAATTATTACAAACAAGGAAAACAAATATTTACAGTTACATTACGATAAAGACATACCACATATAGAGTTTCTCTACGATATGATGTTAAAGGTTTCATCAACTGATATAGCAGACGGTTTCGCGATTCTATATCAACCAACTTGGAAGTTTAAGGTTAATAAGTCATTTCCAGAAGTAGTTTCATCCACATTTAATCCAAAGACATACATCGAAGAGACATCGAGTGATAGAAAGCGCAGATCTACATCTCAAACATCTTCCATTCCCAACAATGATTCTATACCTACAAAGAAAATAAAAGTTACAAAAGCAAGTGAAGAGGTAGCAGATTACAATAAGGAACATATAAAAACAGTATCAGATTGATTTATTATTAACTAGAGACTTTTCTTTTTCAGTTTCACATTGACTTGTAAAGGTAACTTTTTATCACAAAGCGTGATTATTATAAAGTATTTACATGTAAAGGTGACTTTATTGAGTAAATATTGGTGATAGTTTATATTTAGGTATAAAACATTCGTATGTAAATGCGTGAGTTTACACCACCTTAATAAAACATTAGCATGTAAAACCTACTTTATCAATGAAAATTAAAAACGCATTATGCACATCTTGACAGACTTGATTTTATTATAAAGAATTCAGTTGTAAAAGCAACTTTATTTATGATATTAGTTCCCAATGTAACTGTTATTTATGATTGGTTGGTATAAATAGAAACTTGAAATATACATATAAAGAGCTCAACTGATTCAATCGAGCTCATTCTGAAAATATTAAATTAATTAAAGTTTAGATATTATATTTTATTTGTGTTGAGTAGCTTATGAATTTTTTTTGATTAAATATATATATATAACAATATTCATATTAATTTTAAATTGTTTTTAGGATAATAAAGAGATGGATAAACAATTGAAATGTCCATTTTGTCCTCTTCAAATTTCTAAACATAACTATTTATCTCATCTAAAGTCGCATTTCCATGGTTATTCTTGTTTTAAGTGTCACGTTTTTACACCTAAAGAAGAAATTTGTAAACGACATGAATCAACTACGGGATGCAAAGAAATGAAGTTTTGCGTGTATGAAAAAACTTGCCCTACTTGTAATAAAGAGTATTTATATGAGAATTATTTACGTCACGACTGTCACCAACATTATTATCATGTTAGACCACCACGATGGAACCAAAACAATACTGTCGCATCTAGAAAAAGACTGAAATCTGGTCAAGGTCCATCAATTTTTAGCATCGAACGAGCCGCACACAATAACCGTTTAGAAATCTATGTTTACAATCTTCCGAATGATGAAGATTTTCCTGATATTCATGCGTCGATACTAAAAATTCTGCCACACATTAAAAACTTATTATTAGGAAAACTTAGCGAAATGAATGTACTTAGACCCTGGCTAGGTGTTAATATACTCATGTATCGATCACATTTTTCAGAGGGAGACCAAGAAGAAACTTTCTATTTTAGTTCTTCAGGTGGTGCAGTTAATACCGTAGATTCACATGAAAGTTTTGACACATGGTTTGAGTATGTACTAGAAAAATTAATGCAAAAAATAGCCATATTTAACACTCGTGGCTCAGGATGGCGTGTTAAATCTTTATTAAGAGTGGAAATTAAAGTAGCTGAATCTAAGTGTAGGTCAGTGGAATATAAAGGTCACGGTTATATGGAGTTACCTAAGGCTCTATCAGTTAAAAAATGTGTTATAAATATACAAACGGCTGATAATGACTGTTTCAAATGGGCTATTATAGCCACAAAATTTAGTAGCAAAGTGAAAGATCACAAAAACCGTACTTCATCGTACAAAAATTATATGAATCATTTTATTTTTGACAACGGGAACAAAGATTATCCAACAGAATGGCTGCTTGCAATTAAACTTTTTGAAAAACAGAATTCAGCATATATAATTAATTTATTACTCTACGACAACAATCGAGTATCTATATTAAGACAGGCACCATTTAGTAAAATCACTCCAGATAAAGAGTTATTGAATATATTACTTGTAAAAAATAAGAATAAATCAAAACAATCACATTATGTTTGCATAACTAACTTAAATCATTTGTTGAATACAAGAGGTAAGCATATTGGATGTAGGAAATATTGTGAACGGTGTTTGTCGCATTTCTACAGCAAGGATGTTCTAGAACGTCACCGTCTTGCTTGTTATCGAGGAAAAAGTCAAGTTGAGAAGCTACCATCTGAAAAAAGAACTCACATTAGCTTTAGAAATTTAGACAGAACATTACCAGCATTGTTTGTAATATATTTTGACATAGAATCTATTTTGGAGCCATCCAGCAACAGTAAATTTATTCAGAATCATATTCCATGCGCTGTAAGTTATTTAATTGTCCCTAGTACCGAATTAATCAATCCACCAAAATTTTATTTGAAGACCTTTACAAAAACAATCGACAACAACTGTATTCAAGACTTTTTAGACTCTGTATATAATGACATCACCCAATTATATAAGTGGTCAGAAGACCACACACACGAAATAATGATACTTAATGATGTAGATAAGTTAAGTTTTTGGAAAGCTAAAACTTGCTTTTATTGCAATGTTTTATTTAAGGATAAATCTGAGAAAAACAAACATCACTCACATATTACTGGTAACTATATAGCGGCCGCTTGTAACGCATGTAACCGCTCTTTATCGTTGAAACGACACATGTATATACTCGCTGCACACAACTGCAATCACTATGATTTGCATTTTCTTTTACAAGTTGGTTTTACCAACAATAAATATTCCGATTGGGATATAAAAGTGATCCCTAAAAATTCTGAAAGGTATATTTCACTAAGCATGCATATACCGGTGAAAGACTCAAAAACAAAGATTGAGCTACGTGTCTTAGACACATATCAATTTTTATCCTTTTCCCTAAGTACTTTAGTTGATTGTTCAACAAAGGATATAGACAGCGAGGATATAACATCAGTTCTACCAATTACTGAACAGCAAATGAAATATTTTTATCCGAATTTAAATAATGCAACAATTAAACGAAAAGGTATATTTCCCTACGAGTATCTGACAGATTTAAATAAATTCAATGATTCGAAATTACCATCAATAGACAAATTTTATAGTAAATTAACACAAAATACCTGTACTCCCGAGGAATATAGTTTTGCCAACGCATCATGGAGTCAGTTTGAGTGTACAAATCTCAAGGATTATCTTTTAGCATACTTAAAACTCGATGTTTGTCTCCTCGCTGATATATTTGAGAACTTTAGGAGAGTATGTAGACAAAACTACGAATTAGAAGTAGTTTATTATTGCAGTATCGCAGCTTTCACTTATGATTGCGCTCTGAAATACAATAAATGTAAGTTAGCATTAATAAAAGATTACCAAACATATAGAGATTTTGAAGCATCTATTAGAGGAGGGGTTTCATTCTGTCGAAAGCATTACATAGAATCAAATATACCAGATAGTGATAATTATGATCCAAGCAAGGAAGAGTGTCATATTTTCAATATAGATTTTAATTCCTTGTATTCGGGTAATTTAAGTAAAAAGCTACCTGTTTCAGGTTTTGAACAAGTCAACGTTACATATTTAGAGAATGCCGCTCCAGAAGAACTAATAAACTATTTAACAAATCTTGATACTGAAGGGGATATTGGGTTTTTCTTAATTTGCGATTTGAAATATCCCAAAGATATTCATGATCGTACATTAGAACTACCCTTAGCCCCAGAACATTTAAGTATAAATGAGACAATGCTTTCACCATATATGAGGGAACAATATAATCATGTATGTAAACAAAGAGGTACTAATAGCAAGTATAAGATGTGTGCTCCAAAACTTATGCTGACACAATTCGATAAAGAATTCTATCATGTAAATTTGAAACTATTAAAATTTTATATAAAACAAGGTTTAATTGTTACTAAACTACATAAATTGTATTCTTTCCATCAAGACTTTGTATTTAAACCCTATATAGATTTTAATATTAATCAAAGGCGAGTAGCAAAAAGTTACATTGAAACAGCTGTTGCAAAGCTTCTAAATAATTCATTATTTGGAAAAACAATAGAGAAGATAAGAGATCGATGTAACTTTCGTATCGCTAATAGCAATGAGAAATGTGATTTATTGGTAAAACGTATAAATCACGAAAATTTCATGATTTATAACGATTCCTTATCGGGTCACTTATTAGTAAAAGACTCTGTAACTCTCGATAAGCCGGTCTATATAGGTAGTACTGTGTTGGACTTGGCTAAATTGGATATGTATGAGTTGACTATAATAAATTACTACCTATTGAGAAAGAATTAAACTGTCGTATTGAAATTGTAGCATCAGATACGGACTCTTTAATAGGTTGTTACTATAATACATCGCAGAATAATTTTTTAAAAGCATTAATTAAAAATAATATTCTAGATACATCCAATTACCCCAAGGATCACCCTCTCTACAGCGATAAAAATAAATCCAGGCTCTATTACTGTAAAGACGAGTTGTGCTCGAGAGAGATTAAACAAGCAGTATTTTTAAGACCAAAATTATATTCAATTTTGGAATGGAATGAATCAAATATACGACGGGCGAAAGGAATAACAAGAGCTGTCGTGGATAAAAATATTTGCCACGAAGATTATTTAAGAGCATATAACTCAAACGAGGAAATTTCCAAGGAAACGCATCAATTTCAGAGCCAATTACACAAAATGTACACTGTAGCACGAGATAAGTTTGCTCTCAGTGCATTTGACGATAAACTTTATTGGGTTAATAAAAATCATTCACTTCCCTGGGGTCACTATCAAACAAAGGTTGAAAAACCGATAAAGAAAAACAATATACCTATTTATCGGGAACCAAACAATGAACTATCAGATAGTTAATAAGAATGTAAGTTGCCAGCAAGTGTCAGCGATTAAGGGGGGGGGGGGTACACCCCCCTATGGACCTTTTTTGCAAATGGCTATAATTTCTGCTTGTGTGTAATTTTGTATATTTTATACCTTTCGGGGGATCAACATATGGCCAAAGATTGGGTTCAAAATAAAATTTTCAAATTTGCGTCGCCCTCTAGCGGCCACCAGCGAAATTGTTAATTTCACTAAAAACACTACTAGTCTCACAATTTTGGGCGAAAATTTTCGAAACTTGGTTTTTCTGAATCAGCATCCTCGGCTCCACAAAACTTATCGGTTACATTTTTTATTTAGGTCTTAAATATTTTTTAAATATTATTAACTAATATTAATTATTACTTAATAGATATTAACTAATTTCAAGAAATTAATATGGCACAATTCAAAATTCTAACCGATAACTTTTGATCAAAACCCGAAAAGAAATCAAACAAAAAAAAAATTTCGAAAATTAGTTAAGAAATGGCTGAGTAGTAGTATTTTGAATGTGAAAAATACAATTCCGAGATAAACGCATTTAAAGTTTAAGAACAATATATTTCAAATGTTCCCGCTATTTTCAGTACTGGTATCTCCTTTTCTTTTCCCATTGGTTATCCCCTATCCATATTTTGTGATTTCTCAATGGATTTCATGAAATTTGGTTCAAAAAAACCCCTACCCACTTTTAACAACCTGTTAAAATAATTTTAGAGTGCTTGCCAAAAAACACTTCGCGCAGCACGTGAACAAATTACATTTTGGCGTATTGATTTGATCGCATACTATTTCGTCATTTAATAATAAATAGTCATGGAATAATGAGATAACCTTAAGAAACATTCAAAATTATATAAAAATTTCCACATAATTTTATAATAAGCCTTTACACAGAACATTAAGCTTTGCGCAGCACGTGAAACCTTCGCGCAGCACGTGAGACATTTGCGCAGCAGGTGAAGGTTTCACGTAGCACTTAAATTCTTCTTAAAGCACGTTAATTAATCGAGCACCTCGGAAAGCTTTTTGATCAGAATGAGAAGCCTTCACGCGGCACATGAAAAGTTCATGCTGCACATGAAGACTTCGCGCAGCACGTGAATTATTCTCAGAGCCTGCGGAATTAAAAAAAAATAAGTTTATGGTTGTTTCCCAGAAAAAATATTACTAGCTATTGTTATATGATGGTTCACATTTGTTATTACTAGTAGACAACTAGTCCATTAGACAACTGTTCAATATGTAATACAAAACTCACAAATATCTATTAAATATATATTAATTAAAATTTGACGGACATGTTGACAGACAGACAGACATACAAACAGACAGACAAACTGAGAGACAGACTGAGATACAGACATAGTGATTAGATAATTCCAAATATTAAAACAGACATCGACATTAAGAAAAATCGTAACAGTAAACATTTCAGATTGCTTATTTTATGCCCTTTTTAATATTTCGATGGATAGACAGACAGACATACAGACGGAAAACCAGCCATTACTCGAGAAGTAAAAGAGATCTCGCTAAGCCGTTTCCAGATTTGAAATCCGCATTAAATTCTACTCTAGATGAAATAAAAAAACAAAAAATGAAAATTTTGACCTGAGGGGGGGTGTACCCCCCCCCCTTAATTTTAAAGAATTAAAAAATCAATTATCTGGTAAACACATACTCAAACCAAATCAGTTTATATATAAGATATTTGGTGCCACATTATTAATATTTAAAAATGGTCGTATTACATTATTAGGCAGTAAGTACAATTTCCAAAAAGTAAAAAAGCATATATTTGATAAAACTAGTATTAATTTGATTTTAAAATCTGTTAATTTATGTACTTATATTTTTAGTATTAAGTCTGTAGTCTACAGGTTATTGATAAACAATACCGGGTTTTATGTTGTCTTTGATAATGTGCAACTTCAAGTTATATATGAACCTGAAATTTTTAATAATTGCAAAATAAGAATAAATAATACCGTAGTCATTTGCTGCTTTCATACCGGTAAATGTACTTTAATGTGTTCACCTAGCAAATTTCACATTTATTACCCTATATTTAGTAAACTTGTTAATTATTTATTAATGTTTGGTGTTGTGACTTTAGGTGTAGAATATATTGGTGATTAGAAGGTGAAAATTAAACATTATTATTTTTCATTCGATCTATCGGTAGTTAGGGAAAACTAACCTCGTTTGAATAAGTATGACTCTCACGGGCTGACTGCGTGCCTAGCTGCGTGGCTGACTGCATGACCGACCGCGAGGCTAACTGCGTGCCGCGAGGCTGGCTGCGAGGCTGGCAGCGATGCTGCTCGCAAGGGTGGCTGGGCGGCTGCGAGGTGGACCACATCCCAGCAACATGGCTGACTGCGCACACATCCGATTGTAACTGGCTCACGATATTGTATACAATGGTTTAGTTTGTTACTGCGGGTACTGTTACATTAATACTGTAGTAGCGGTACTGCGGTACAATGCTAATTAAAGGAAATCAGCATGCTGTATCTGACTATACTGTTACAACAACAACAGTGACAGTACTGCAGTACTGTATTGTTTGGGTAGGGGATCTAATCCCTATATGTGAGAGCCACGCATACCTTCTAGGTTATGACAGCAGTATGCTAATCAAGGTTCGGGTAGACAGCAGTATCCTTATAGGTGAAAAAAAACAAATGCTATTGCATCAGATTACTGCTGTACTGATAAAGTGGATGACAGTTGTGGATAGGAGCTGCGTGGTTGACAGCATCTCCGCAGTGTGGCTGACTGCGTACACATCTGATTGTAACTGGCTCACGATATTGTATACATTGGCTTAGTTTGTTACTGCAGGTACTGTTACATTAATACTGTAGTACTGGTACTGCAGTACAATGCTAATCAAAGGAAATCAGTATGCTGTATCTGACTATGCTGTTACAACAACAACGACAGTACTGCAGTACTGTATTGTTTGGGTAGGTGATCTAATCCCTGTATGTGAGACCCCTGCGTGTAATAAATTGGCGATATCTCCTTTGCAGAAGTGAAGGCTGCTGCAAAGAGCATTAAGACCAATCGTGCCAGTGGAGTAGATGGTGTTCCCCCTGAGGTCTTTAAAATACCTGAGTGTTTAAAGCTCATCTATCCCATCATAGTAGACATGTACCGTACAACAAAAGTCCCACAAGAAATGAAAACAAATAAGTTGGTGCCAGTTCCCAAGAAGGGCAACCTAACACTCTATGGTTCTTTTCGGGGAATCTCATTGATCTCGATTGCTGCAAAACTATACAATAGAATTCTATTAAATCGCATCAGGGATCCCATTGAGAGACTGCTACGTGGAAATCAGAATGGGTTCCGTAAAGGTCGTGGGACCATGGAGCCCATTTTGGCACTTAGAAGGATAATTGAAGAGTTATCAAAAAAGAAAGACAGGCATCTGGCTGTTATCTTTGTTGACTTCTTCAAGGCCTTTGATTCAGTCTCTCGCTCACGTATGTTCAGCATACTTTCATTATATGGGATTCCTGATGAAATTATTGCAGCAATCAGATCAGTATACGATGGTTCGACAACATTTGTGTCTACTGTTGACGGTGACACAGAACCATTTGAAGTGTTATGGGGCGTCCTCCAAGGAGACACACTTGCACCATTCTTGTTCATTATTGTGGTTGACTATGTTCTACGCATGTCCTTAGATCATCATAATGATGATGGGGTGATGATAACTCCACCTACTGGCTCCAGAAGTCGAGGAAATCCTGCCAAGTACCTAACTGATCTAGACTTTGCTGATGACTTAGGAGTACTCTCAGAATCATTAGAGGGAGCCCAGCTGCTCCTCAGCTCATTAGAACATGCTGCTTCTAGTGTTGGTCTTTTTATTAACTCCAGAAAGACCAAAATTCTGACAGTTAACTTTGAAAGTCCTCAGCAAGTCTCTGATCGGATGAGCATAAGCTCAAAGGATGGTATGCTTGAGCATGTGGACGACTTCTGTTACCTGGGATCATGGATCCGAAAGTCAGGTGAGGACCTTCGAATACGTAAGGGAAAGGCATGGGCAGCCTTGAATAGGCTTTCCAGGATTTGGAAGTCACCTAGAATTAATCGGAAACTTAAGGTCCGATTATTTAGAGCAGCAGTAGTTCCAGTACTCCTCTACGGGAGTCCATGCTGGGCTCTAACTGCTGAGGACACCAAATCTCTGGATGGCACATTCACAAGAATGCTACGCCGGGTACATTGTGTCAAGTACAATGCACACATCTCCAACCAGACACTATATAACATTGGAGGTGTCTCATTGATTCCCCCAAGCTTGACACTAGAACAAAATCGCCTCCGCTTTGCAGGACATTGCTTTCGCCGTGAGGACCAGCCAGTGCATAATCTTGTACTTTGGCAGCCTCATGGAGTGAATAAGCATGGTGGACAGCCCATGACTTTCTTGAGACGCATCTTAAAGGACACTGGCCTTAAAGATGCGGATGATCTAGCAAATGTCATGGGTGATAGGGAGTTGTGGCGGTGCAATTTTGTTGACAAGCCGGCACAGCATTCTTAAAAATGCAGCTGCAATGCAGCATGCCGATCCTAGTAGTAGCGTGTAATCCGGATCATGACAGCAGTATGCTATTGCTTCAGATTACTGCTGTACTGATACCAGTAGACTGTGACTACAGTGTTGGAAGAGTAAAACACTACCGGTACTGATAAAGCGGATGACAGTTGTGGTTAGGCCTATAATAAATTATTGAATTTATCAGTACCGGTACCAACAGGTTAACACTACATCCTATACAGTTTATGTTGCATTTCTGACTAATATTACTAGTCAACTACTGTATGTGTTATTAGTTTGCGATGTATAGGATGTTTCACAATACCAGTACATCTATATTAGAATGATATTGAGAATACTTACTGTACATGTTACGTCTACGTCATATTGTTAAATGTGTATGGTTAACCTAGCGCAATTGACTCTTTTTTAGAGAACTTGTTGTAAAAAAATTATATTTTATTATATTTTTATATTAACATCAAGATCATCACCAAAATAAAATTATATTATATCCCATTACATTACAAGCTTACAGTAAACCTACAGTACATCTTCCACCGCAGTTATTTCTTTCTGTTTATCATCATCATCAATCGCAGTTAAACGCTTTCTCACGAAAAATCGTTTCAATTCAAACCCACCGACCTGTTTTGCAGAGCAATACCGCAGACAGTTATCCTTTGTGTTTAAGTGGAACGCACATTTATTTTCTAGTGCAATAAATTGATCGTGGAAGCGACAGGGGGTTAAATAATTGTAATATTGCTGATTATATATCCACAATTTCTCCATCAAATTTGGTGCGAGAACATCAAGTTGGGAAACTAATATTGCCCATTTCATCAACCCAAATATATGTATATTTTTTTTATATTTTAAATGTCTCTTCATGTATTTTTTAAAGTCATCTTGCGAAATGTCACCGTAATCCCAAGGTAAATGCGAATTCATGTCTCGTAAATTGTTTACGTGGGCTACATCTAAAGCTGACGTCTTTACATTAGTTTTGGTGTAATTAGAATCGAATATAGCAAATTCTTTAAATACTACCGGATACTCTTTATTGTCTATCTTATAATATTGAAAATCAACAAAAATAATATTATCCATTTTATCTGATAAACAAAAGTTAAATGATTAATTACAACGCTTGTTGGTTTATTTTATAATAATTAACAAGCCATTTATATAATATTATTTCATTTATTTCCAAATTATTTGTAAACGCACTCATTGGATAGTTTGTTTGAATTCGATTTACCAAGTAATAAAGACAGTATAGACCGCATGTGGTCCTCCTTGGGTCTTGAAATTGTTTGCGAGTAGTACGCCATCTTGCGGAATTTTTCTCAAGCCATTTTTCGATGCATCTGTTTGGATATTTTGATCCGAATGAATCAAATAATTCAGCCTCATTATCTCGTATATATATTGCGATCCAATGAATCCTGGGTAGATGCTCTTTATCGGTATTTACTATTAACCCATAATCTCTCCGCTTATTATTATTATCTAATTTAGGTAATTTATTAGCTGGAAACGCTCCCAAATAGTGACCACCCACTGGAAACATATCAAGGTCCTCTGTAGATAACATACTTAATCGATATGTATTTCTTTCCTGCTATTTAAACTTAATGATTGATCATAAATATTAAAAACGATTACATTTATGGTTTCAACCAACGGTTCGGCAAATCTTAATTTTAATTGGCCGTTAGTATATATCGACGGTTGCGGATCTCTAACATAGCCGTCGGCGGTTAGGTCCCAGGATAGGAGGGGGCAATTACCTAAGTAGGTTTCATGGTCTATATTATTACCTCCATAACCGTTAATATATGTATTAATGTTCTTCATTAATTGAGTATACTCAAAAATATATGTTCCATCTGTAAAATTAGGCTCGTATATTACACCACCTACTGGAAGACCGTCTACAATCAGTTCCGCGCGTCTAAGGTTGAAATGTTCAAATTTCAAGGGATTGCTAATTAATTCTCCCGAATAAGCGTTATTTGTTATGAAGCCGATAATAACTAATTTGGGTTTTTTACCATCAAATATGTTTGTTTGGGTGTAATTTGTGGTTTGAGCGGGAATAGTAAATGTTGTAACCTCCTTTTTTTGGAATTGATATTCAATATCGTAACTCTCTAAACCTTTTAGGTGACTGCTTTCTATTACCGGATTAACCTACATTCTAGGGATTAGGATCTTTACTTCATCTAATTCTAGTCGAAGATTTGTCACTGCGTTTGCGTTTGGAATGATTTTAAAAATAAACGAATTTGATACTTTTCTAAAATGCATTCTTAAATCATACCCGGGTTGTATTATTTTAGTTTCAGTATCAAAATCAATCGTCAATCCACTTACAAATTGCATTTGTTTACTAAAGGCATCGTCAATAGGATGCGCACCGGGATCAATTTCATTTCCGTGTTCAGATAAAGGCTGATGAAAGCCACCCGCACCCAGTAGCCCATTTTTATCCTCGTAAGTTGTAAATAATAAATTGGATAAGTACGACTTGTAGAAATAATGGTTATTGCTATTTTCAACCTGCTTCTCATTAAGGTCTATTTTAATATCACTCCACATAGTCCCAGAAGGGTAATTCAACATATATATATGAGAGTTTTCAAGTCGTCTATCCCACCGTACAGTACATTTTGTAATTAATAACGCATCTTGCAGTTTCGTATAGAATTCATTGGATCTCGGTACAAGGAACGTGACTTACCTAGACTCACTTCTGAGATTAGATACAGGGTAAATTGTTTCATAATGCTTTGCTTTAAATTCAGTCTGTATTGGCTGTGTAGAAAATAAATCTAATTCCTTAATAATTGACATTATTAAAAAATACTTTTTTCGCAGTGTTTCAGTTTGCCTTTTATTTTTCTCTTTTTACTACGTCGATGATGTATGTTCATAGACATTGGTCTAGCGGGTCGCTTTAAATCTCTATAAACTTTTTCTACAACTGACCTTGTTGACGGTTTCATTTTATTTAATGCTTTATTAATAACCGTATTAGCCTGCTGATATAAGACCCGCTTACCTTTTGGTATTACGTGTTGTCTCATAAATTTTGTGGTAAATGTAAAGCTTTTTGTAAAACTTTTTTAGCTAATGGCTTACCAAATTTTTTCAATGTCGATAAAGCGTCTGTAAATATACCTTCTCCGTGTTGATTTGCCCGCATACCTCTACGATAACGCTGAAAACGACGTTGTTTTAAGTTTGGACCAAATGCACCAATTTGTTGACCGTAAGGGTCAATATATGAACCACCTCGAAAAACAGGAACTTGCGTCGAGCCTCTCGTACTTCTACCACCTTTAAAAACAGCAAGATTAGAGTCTGCACCACCATATTGAGGTTTACTGTATCTTTGAAATAAATCAGAATCCATTTTAATTTATTCGTTTAAAGTGTAATGTAATAGATGTTGTCCCGTATTCAAAATTCAAATCTTTTCCTTCTTTGTCTGTTATTTCAATATGAATGTATGTTATCTTATATGATTTTTTTACAGGGATATAATGAATTGTATCCTTGACAAATTCTTTATTTATTACGCTACCATATTTCACGTCATCAGGTATCGCAACACGACGAAGTAAAGCTAAACCAAAGTCATTAATATATTGATTTTCAATTATATTAGTAGTCACGTACATGTTCGATTTAGGTTCTGGAATAGAATTGGGTGGTTGAGGGCATAAAAATACCATCTGGTAAGCTTTTTCTCCATTTCCGATAACCTTTATTAAATAACCCTTTATGTTATTTTTCGTCTTCAAAATAATTTTAAAATTTGGATTTAAATTCGCACCGAGATTATTTTCAGTAATTCCAAAATAATAGGCTAATTGTTGACCTATAAATAACTCTCGTACAGTTTTCCCTAAAATAAATTGCAACCTATTTTGCTGAGTATTTTCAACTATTTGTAATTTATCTTTCAACGCCCCCGTGTTAAAATAATCTATAATGTCATTGATACTGTAGAACAAGCCGGATGGAAGTTTATCCTCAAAATTTTTTTTCCCTTTTTTTAATAAAATAACATTCTCTACATTGTTATACATGGACGGCAACGTAGCTAAGTAAAATATACTTTTTATACCTACCACCCAGTTTTTGTTTGGATTTATAGGTAAGGCTCCATGAAAATTGATCTGATAATTACTAGCGCTATTGCGGGGAAAATCAATTGGACAGGAGTTACTCGGTAGTCTAACGTAGAATTCATCCATCATCCCCACCCCGTATTAACTTAAATGTTATAACTGTGCGACCTCCGCTAAAATTAATTAATTCACCTTGCCCGTCACGTAAAGTAATTAATATTGTTTTTAGTTTTTTATTCAATAATGGGTAATAGCAAATGCTCTCGTATTCGTGATTAATATATTTTAGATTTAATTGCGTTAAAGGGCAGGTTCTTAAGAGCGGAGCTAAAGCGTCGCCAACAAATGAGCTCTTAATAATATCTGTATATATGAAGATAGTGTCTTTATTACGAGTTATATTCGTGGGAGCTGGAAAATCTAAAATGCCAATTTCCGAAATTTTTGGTCCGCTATAATTTAAAATTAATATCGGCTGTTCTATATTGCTTAATTCATCTACTGTAGTGGTACTGTATATATCCCAATTCGGAATACCTGGATGATTCTGATCCAATAACGGTTTTAAGCCTAGAATTTGTATTAAATCACCACGTAGACTTAATTGTATTTTTTTCAACTTTTTAGGAAATTTAAATTTAATTCTAGAATTATTTGTATTAAAAATGAATTCGAAATCTCTATATTTCGCTTCAGAATTAAACAGTTTATTTATATCATCAATAATCACTTGAATAGAGCTATGCATACCAGGAAATAAACTATATAATTTGGCATCTTTTGCATCTACCCCGATTGACAGCGAGATTTGAGTTTGCAGCGTAATATTACTGTATGTTGCTTGGTATTGTAGCTCGGCAAGCCCAATTTTAGCGTTTGGACCAATATATAATTCTTCGGCTAAATCAACAGTAAACTCGCTAGGATTATTATTGGGATAAGTGTTTAATGAGCTATCTGAAAGTAGAGTGATATATGTATCTGTGGCCATTATTATTATTATTTAAGCTCTCTCTACTTGACTCCTTTGTACATACAGTATAATGTTAAATTATAGACATCTGTGACCACGTTCATTGTCGCATCTTCTACAGTATATGCGAGGGATCAATATTTTACTGGCTTTATTTAAAGCGGATGAACTATAGATATAGTAATATCATTCGAGTTAATATTGATTAATTACGGACATATGTGACCAAAATGAATTAATATACAGTATAAACCTAAGCTTATTGAATATGCTGTACCCACGACTGTTTCTTGGATCCGATGAATCGGACTAAATATTCTTTCTTCCCATTGCGTACACGTTCTTTAAGTTTGCCAATATTTTTATCAATCGGGAGATAAATATTACTATTCGGGTGGATCTTTTGGAGTTCGTATGAATAAAATGAGCCATTTATTATAGCTCCAGCGCTGTCCTTAATATCGAACATTACCGCTGGTACTCTATCCAACCTGACACGATGAATAATAAATAATTCACGTGTCCATTGTTCTCGATAGCCTTTAGCAAAAGCAGTACGAGCGATAGATAATCGTACTGTATCTCCAACTTTAAATTTTATTTTCTTGTGATTAATCTGTCTATATTTCCCATATAATCTATTCATTAATTCAGTTTCATTAAATTTATTAACTTCAATAGGTGTCATTTGTATTGTCCTATGATATGACCTATTATAAGCATAAATGAGCTTTGGTAAAATTTTAATCCAAACATTATTTCCCCGTTGCGTGAAAATTTTGAACATCTTTGTTTTTAATGTTCTATTGAATCTCTCGACAATAGCCGCCTTATTCACAGAATACATTACGTAATACTGTATACCTAACGTATCTAAATATTTTCTTACAGATTTATTTAGAAACTCAGAACCTTGATCAGTCGCGATTCTGTTTGGTTTTCCTTTCTGGAATATTTTTTGCAATATACTAATAATTTCAATACCCTTTTTTGTTTTCATACCATAGGCAAAAGCAAGCCTGCTAAAGGCATCAATACATGTTAATATATAGTTATAATTATTATTTTGCGATTTATATTGCTGCATATCCACCAGATCTATCATATATATATCTTTTAAACCTCCCGTAAATATTTTAGATGTTGGATAATGATGTCTACGTGGAGCGTGAAGGGTGTATGTCTTTTGCCCGCTCAACCATTTCTGGGCTTGTGCTGGTTTGATGTTTGCAGCTTTTGCTAATTTTGCAACACTTGCAAAACCCGCGGGGGATGATGGATCTAAATAAATTCTTAACAGTTTTTTGTCTAAGCTTCGGCTTAAAATCGGTTTCATCTTGCGTGGCATCTTTTCGACAACCGCAAGTAATATGTATATTCAAATCTCTTATAAAGGGCATCACCGTAAGAACAACTGAAATTTTTTAATTATTTTCTTTGAAGTTGATGTTTTAAAGGGTTTTCTTTTTGTAGTATTTACTCTAGGTATATCTTGTGGTTTTAAATCAGTAGCTAACGGTTTACTCGATACTAAATATAATTTTCTAAATGTTACTCCTGTTTTAACCATTATTACCGTCCGCGGTTAATTTTTTTCGCAATAGCTGCTCCAGCGGCGGCGGCACCGGCACTCGCGGCGAGTTTCGCACCAATGCCGAGTAAGGGTATTAGAAACGGTAGTATACCTCCAGATTGATTGCTTAACTTTTTTCTGTAACTTGATATATTTTTTGTTTTACGGTTGAGTGATTTCAATACCTTCTTATAGCGGCGAATATTTCTAAATGAATGAGGGGTTAATTGTACGTTACCTTTTAGAACATTTAATGCAGTATTTACAATGAGCCGTATTAATTCGTTACTCGCGGTATGGTTAATAAAATAAGTTCTTTGTTGAGGGGTAGCGCTGCGTAGAAATTCCAGTTCGTTACGATATTTCTGCACAAGTCTATTCATTGTTGCAACATTATTGAAAATTGTTACAAAATATTAATTATTTATTATTATTATTATTATTATTTTCGCTACGTTTATAGTCAATGTAATTTTTAATGTAACAATTATGATTACGAAATATATCCGATCTAAATCTTAAATGTTCGGGTGTTTCCTGTCGTAAATCAATTAAGAAATGCGAAAATGGTTCAATTGTCGCATCTTGATAGGAATCAACTAAAAATTTGGTCTGCCCTGGTAACATCTGCTTCGCGAAATTTAAAACCGATAAACTGTCTCGCGGATTTTTCATTAATACTAAAGTATGGCTATTAATTGATCTTGTGCGGTTATGCTTCCCACCGTAAAACATGTTTTGCGTTATAAAACAAATAAATATATTGGAATGATGAGCTACCTTAGTAAACAATACAGTTAAAGCTGTACTGGACTCAGTTTCTGTTAATAAATCATCTATAATTAATAAATCTCGACTATTCACTAAACTATCTATATTTTCGGGCAAACCTTTGTAAAGGTGAGTAATACCCGGAATAGTTGGGGGATTGCTCCCGTAACAATACAATACTCGCAAGGGGGCTTCGTTGAAACAACCATTCTTGTGTTTAATTAAATTACTGACAAACGTTGACTTTCCAGAACCAGATGGCCCAGAAATTATCATACTCGTTCCCATTTGAAAGTTTAAATTATATGGACCTGAATTAAAGTCAGCCATTTATTATTATTATTAAGATATATCAACAATACAATATAATATAATATAAATATCAATATCAATAAACCATCACCATTACTATGTATATAACAATAATTGAGGCAACTACAATATTAGAGTACTGTATATTTAATTAACATATGACACAACTACAGTATGTGACGCTCGCTGCAACAAAAGGTGCTATTTCCAATTATAGTATAGACTGATGTAATTTCAAGCATGGTGAGCATCTTTATACGCGAAATAATGATAGGTAACATCGGCGGTTTGGAAATCACTTCCCGAGAATTTCGCACTAATGATTTTTTTATGTTCGCTGCTAAAAAAATAAGGAATATAGTAGCAACACCGTCGTACTACATTTCTATAAAAAATATTCTCCAATATTGTAAATAAATCTCCTGGATCATTACTTTCCGCAGAAATATAAGTTATATTGCGAAGCTCTTTCCAATAATAGGGTTGGTATCTTGCCAACTTTATATTAAACTTAGATATGGGTGCGCGACAAATAGGACAAATTTTAGAACAATAATTATTCATTTCGGAATATTGTACAATACATTGTACGCAAGTTGCATGTTTATTTTCACATTTATAATAATCTCGATGTTGTTGCAATAACTTAGAATAGCAAACTGGACATTTTTCATTTAAAATATCCATTTTTCCAAATTTTAAAGTAAATTGAAAATAATTACCTCAATACACAACAACAACAAACAAATCTGTTATACTGTATATACAATTACTACTACAATTTTCGATTATTTAAAAACATTAAAATTTTATAAATAATCATAAAATATTTATAATATAGAGGGAAAAGTCAAGAATCAATGATATTATCAACATATTCAACATTATCTGTTGATTCTTCAGTTTCGACAAAGGATTCTTTTGAAATCATTACAATAAAGAAAGACATAATTTCGTAGGGATTATGGCGATTTAGCCGTATTTCAAACTTTTCACCAGCTTCGTTGTATTGTGTAATAACAATTAATCCCTCTATTATGGATAATAGTAAGATGTTGATTAATTTTCCCTCATGCTCAACTTTCAGGTTGTAATCTAAGAGATGAATACTATTATCAGAAGCATCAATATCAATTGAGGTTAAAACTTTCCTGGCTTTTTCAGAAAACTCAATTTTATATTTATCATCTCCCTGACGGTAAATTGTATAATCAATAACAATATAGGCTTCACCATCTTCTGCAAAAAATGAATGCCTTACTATTGGCATAACCATATCGGAATCAGAAGACATTATTTAATTTATTTTATTGTAAATCAAACAAACAAAGTAAAAACTTTTAAACTAAAACCATTACAAATGATTAATTGTGATTAAAGCAAGAGATTATATATAAGATATTTTCAAAAATAATACAGGTCTTAAACTGAGAAATAGCCTAAATTCGGATTATTGATTGGTTGATTAGCCGGTAGGGAACTACTGTATAAACAAAAATTATTGCGTAATAATAATAATCACTAATGCTCGTATACGCGTAGCTGGAACGTGGTGGAATTTCATGTATCATACTGGGTGGTTGATTTGGTGACAGCAGTCGTGGAGTTGGCAATCAATATAATATAATATATATGTGATGCGTGTAGATGGCCACGTCGTCACCATATACAGTATACAGTGGTGGTGGTAACGTGGCAGTGGTGGTAACGTGGCGAAAAGGTGAATAACCGTAGGGTTAGGTAAACATCGCTGTTGATTGGTTGGTTTGTGGGTGGTTGGGTGGGTAACAGCTGTGGATTGAGTAGCGATGGGTTGGGGGGGCTAGCCTTGCATCGTGAGGTTAGGCTATGTGAAGATGAATATGCAATGGTTGGTGAAAAATAGTAGCGATTTGAAAAATAGTAGAAGTTACCTGATGCTAAGTGTAGACACCCGAACACCTGTAAAATAAAGGTTGGTGATTGGAGGAAGGAGTAGCGATGGGTGGCTAATAACGCCTCTAGCGGAATAAGCGGGAACTTGAGAAGTTACCATGATTACGGATGAAATGCTGACATCTGATTGGTTGAAATAATAACGACCACAGCTAATGGTTGAAATGGTGGCTTCTGATTGGAGGAAGGAGTAGAAATTGATGGTAATGATGGGCTACGGGTGACCATGGCGCAGTGTCATAGCTTCTTATACTACTTGTATACCCGTACTCCTCGGAAAGGAGTAACAACTCCACAATATCGCATTGATTCACGTTTTAAGGGAATTTGATAAAAGGCGCTGACTAAGTCAGTTTTTACAATGTATTTGTATCTGCCTACAGCTCGAAGGGTTGAATTCACGTCTGGTAGAAGGGAAGGTTGTGGCTTCGCATAACGTGCGATCTCATTGAATGCGGTTACTAAACGTGTACCTCCACTAGGCTTGGTGACAAGAAATGACGGGCTGAGGTATTCAACTTGGATGCCAGCTCTTTCAGGGGTGGAGAAGACACCAAGGTTTTCTAATTCGTCGAAGCGGTCCTGTAATTCTACAAGTCTATTCCTTCCATACTGTGGGATGCGGCCCTTCTGTTGGGGGGGTAGGGTGGGGCCCATGTTAACCACAGCCTCAAAAGGTCCAACTGCTCCATTGTAGCCAGGGTACTGGGCATCGAAAACTGAAGCATAACGTATGATAATGGCCATCAAATCATCCCGCTGTGGCTGGGTTAAGAGATGGTCAGGGTCAAGTTTAATGGCGCCAATATTTGGCTGTTTAGCTGAGGTTACTGAACGTATGATGGGTGTATGTGGTATTACAGGGGAATACTCAGAATCAGGTAGGACTCCAACAGGGGTAGCAGTGCACACATGAGAGTGTCGTTTGATTGACACTGGTATAGTTGTGGTATTCATAATACTAACATATCCATCACAAGGCTGGGACAAAATGGGTGAAAACCACTGTTGTTTTAGTATATTATGATCACCTATTGGGATGTGTGGTGCTAACAACAGAGAATCCTCATCAATGACAGCTGGTGGTAGAGCTAATTGCAGGCTATTGCCAGGCCATACTACAACAGATCGTGCAGAGGCACGGAGGAGGGGTGCATCATGGTGGCGAGCATGTCTTACATTATGAGGATGAGTCCCATACGACGTACTCGACCCATCTCTGAAAGTAATCTGGTTGTTGGCTGCACGGATTCCAACGTCATTTGTACTGAGGAAAGGCATTCCACCAATTATCGGTGACCCCAGGTTGGGGATAACCAGTCCCTGGAAGTCAAACTTTAGTTTGCCACGGTTTAGACAGAAGCGGGTTTCCCCAGACACAAGCAGAGTGGATTGACCATCGGCAAGGGCTGGAACCTGGCGTTTACTAGGTGTTATAGTAAGACCTAGCTCATGGGCAAATGACTCACGTATCAAGTCACTCTCTGCACCACAATCAAGTAAGAGCTGTAAGGGGCGTGGTCCATACATAACATCTAGATATGGTGACCGAATAACAGCAACTCGGTTAACATTAGGGGTAGGTACAGTGCCTATGGGATCACCTGATTGATCGATTTCTTCCTCGGAGTATTCATCATAGTCGTATAGATCAACGCACCTGGTTCTGCACAAAATACTGTCGATCCTGTTCAGGTAAGTACCGACAAGCACTCAAATAGTGATCAGTGGTTGGCCGGTTGGCCTGCTGACATAAAGGGCATACCTTGCTTGGTCGTGGCAATTGAGTTCGGGATCGGGGTGGATCTCGACGGGATATACTTGAAGATGTGCGTGACAAGTTGTATCGTGGTTTATTGGAAACATTGGTACGGAAGGTGCGGACATCGGCAGATGCTCGAAGTTCATCGAGCAGGGAAGGCAGTGCTTGGCTAATCTCCTGCTTAATCGTGGCAAGAGTACGTGAGCGGAGCTCAGTACCGTACCTTTGCTTTACAAGTTGGGGGAGGTCTTCATGGATTAGTCGAAGCCACGTAATGACTATGAAGTTCTCCAAAGAAGGGGAAACTTCCTCATCAGAAGTAGGGGTTTCGTTGAAGTGTGTTATGCCTCCATCACGAGTGAGCAGGTTGTCGTCGACAAAGGCGACAATGCGCTGATAGAGGTCTTCTGGACGTTCTTCATGCTGTAATTGAATTGAATTAAAATCGAGAAAATGAGCCCCAGATGACTCGAATCCGAAATGTAAACGTAATGCTTGCCAGATAGCTGGTAGTGAGGTAGATGCTCGTACAATAGAGTTACGCGAAATGATCGGAGCATAATTTGCAATTTGACCGAGTAATAGTTCAAGGGCTGTGACTTTCTGAAGTGCTGTGCGTCGTCGTGAGCAGCTGGCACAGTGTGGTCATCATCAACCAGGCCTCGGGTGGGGTGTTGAGCTGAAGCTTTAGTCCACCTGGACCCCTCTGCAGTAAAACGTGCAAACTCGGGATCTAATGACAAACTGTACACTAGTGTTTGTCGCCACGCTTCAAAAGAGCTGATTGATTCAGTCTTTGTGAGTGGATTTAACCGTGGCGTTTTGAGTGTGTGATGTACAGCCATCAGAATATAAAATGTAGAATATTTGAACTTCAGAAATACACAGATAATCAAAGGCAGTAAGTACAGAAGTAATGCGTACCGGAAGTTTGATCAACGTATAGTGGTCTATTTCAGTATTTCAGTGCACAGTACCGATCCGGTACCCGCGTTCACGATACCGATAGGCCTATTACCGTAGGCAGGTAGGGTACCGTACGAGTAAAGTAGTTTACCGTTGTGATTGGGATTCGTTTCCGAGGCCGCTGCCACCACGCCAGAGTGGAAGTGTATCTGAGGCGGTATAAAACGATATAGATATAGTTCTGTTACATAGGCTTACTATATACTGATATATATGATTCAAGCAAGGGCATATCAGTTCACAACACAACGATAAGAATATATAGATATATATGTATATATATAACACAAAGCAGGTAAAGTGTACCGGTACGTCAGTATATAGGTAGGGCAATGTATTGGCGGACGCCCGGCCAGGTAGGTAGGCCGGGTAGGCGGGTAATGGATACGTAGCGATACCGGTTGGTAGATACCGGCTTAGATACTGGTACTACACGGCCAGGTAGATAGGCCGGGTTGCCGGGGAGACGTCAGCGCGAGGTATGGTATCTGTACCTGACAGCCCGACGAGTACCGGCACTGCTGTACTGCGGGAAGTGCAGACAGGCAGATAGCTGGACAGAATGGAGTCGGATACAGAGTCCTTTATCTCTAAGCCAGAATGAATAGGCATCCCGCCTGCCGACCGGTTCATCCTTCACCCCATATATCCACAGGCCATGCTAGACACCCATAGGGGGTCTGGCGCAGAAAGACCAAAATTTTGACAGTTAACTTTGAAAGTCCTCAGCAAGTCTCTGATCGGATGAGCATAATCTCAAAAGATGGTATGCTTGAGCATGTGGACGACTTCTGTTACCTGGGATCATGGATCTGGAAGTCAG
>JAUCBJ010005261.1:0-24045 GCA_032718475.1 Nemertoderma westbladi
AAATAAAACCGACAGAAATAAATAGAATCTCAATAAAAATTCAGGGCTGCAGTCCCTGATTAAGTACTAAGACCTACCAGTATACAATAATCAAATCGAATAATACTAAATGTACTTGTACAGCAGTACCGGTACCGGTGATGACAGTTAGGCCTACTGACCTACAGAAGCACCGGTTCAGTTTTACCAGTCACTACGGTAGTTTGCAACCTTATTGCCTACTGCAATAAGATCATAAACTGTTACTGTTCGACAGAACAGTATTAAACTGTATTTAATGCCTACACTTGCAACCTTATTGCCTACTGCAATAAGATTATAAACTGTTACTGTTCGCGCTTTTGTAGACCTTTAGCAGTTTAACCTGCCAAAATTTATATGTCTTCTAGTTAATTAAAACCACTTTAGCATACGACAATATTTTATGCTAATACGCAAAACATTAGCCGAAGTCAGCCCATGCGCGATCATTCACCCGATGGATCTACACCCGGGAGACTGAATTCGGATGCTTGAATTGTATTATTACAGTGTAAGGTTGCAGTGTAAACTTAATGTATTATTCGATAGATCGTTAATAATTAATCTCTGACAGATATTATGGGCTTTCGGGAAATATTAACAGTTCCTTTAGGACGTGGCGCTTTATCTATTTAAACAGAACTAAGACTTATACTAAACGCAACGATACTGCTTATGATTGAAGTATAAAGCGTATTCTTTAGGAAATACTTTGTTACCAATCACAATCATACACACTATTCTGCCGACAGTCAGTATATTTGATCACACATAAAGAGAGCAGTAATTGACTCACGTAGGGTCTGCTAAATAACATTGGATTCAATACACACCATATTAATATAAATCGCAATTGTTATGTATAGCCGGTCTCTCTAACCTGTAGTGTATCAAGAAAATTGGGAATTTGGGTGATTTATCCGTATTATCCAAATAACAATATTTCCATCAACAAATAGGTACAATTAATAACTGACGGTAAAATAACAGTACAAACAATATGATTAATGCAATTAAATTAAGTGAGTTAATGCTGTCTTTCGATTTGATTGATTAATTAATTAAGATTTGTTTCGGTAACAGTTTATACTTTCGATAATTCAAGCAGTTTACTAGAGTTCTTCCCAAAATGCCGGTGTTTCTGGCTTAGACAGCAATAACAACAAAGTAACAAGTAAAGACAGTAAGACTGAACACTCTCCTTATGATCGGCAGAAAAGCTACACGTCGACAGGAAAAATCGCTCTGATTGGCTCAAGCCAAACAAAGAACTATGCGTCCAATGGATGTTTCCATGTCAGCAACCAGCTGTTAGATGTCGTAATATGAATCATCACGGCTAAGCTGTGAAAGGTAGTTGGTGCATTACAGGTTTTTTGCCTTACCATGTCCGCCAAAACACGTATATAGCAGAATTACTTTTATGTCCGTTAAAACACCTGTAAAGGTACCTTGCGGGCGAGGGGAATATATATACAGTCAGAGAACCCTTTTAGAGTATTCCAGCGCCTGGGGGGGAACTGGCCAGCAAAGGCAAACGTATCAGTTATCCCACAAAAGCTTTTACACGTTCGCTGCTGAATGTCATGGAATTGTTTTTGGCCCAGACTGAAAGCCGTTCTAGATCAAGCTGGGGTGGAATTGCATCGGCAATAGTGTTCAAGAGTTTGGTGTCGTCAGCAAAGAGATATCCTTCAGCGGACTCGATACAGATTGGTAGGTCGTTGTTATAAACAAGGAAGAGCAGGACTGCAAGTAGTGAACCCTGAGGTACACTGCTGTCAACACAGTATGTATTAGCTGAAGGACCAGTTGGTAGGTATGTATTAACTGAAGAACCAGGTGGAAGGAATGTATGAACTGAAGGACCAGTTGGTAGGTATGTATTAATTGAAAGACCACTTGGGTATTATAAAGATTGGTTAAAGGCAGAGTCCCGCAAACAAAAGTGAATTATAAGCTTTATGCAACAAAGGTAGAGAGAGGCTCTTCAGTTGAATATTGTTTCTAGTGAACTAACACGGAGGCCAACTAACCGAACACGCCCACCAACTTTTCCAATTGCGTAATTTTGTAATGAAATAATGAACAATTATAAACGAAAATATTTAAAATTTCAGAGAAACACTGGAAAACGAAATGGATTCCCTTCTAGAATTAATTAATAAATATCAGAAAGGGATGTCAGATGGCGTCTTAGATTGCGACACTATAAACCAATGGGATGAACTTATACGAAAACACAAGGTAGTGGATAATATTAATGATAATTGTTATTAATTACAGCTGATAATATTATATCAAAAGTTAACATTATTGGTATTTGTGTGAATAACAAATGATTGACTTATGTGATAATTAATTGGTTGACCTTTCGTTTTCCAGGACACTGAAAGCGTATATAAATCGCATCTAACCCGCGCACAGAGGTTACTCGAGTCCGAGCACGAGAAATACCAATCGAAGAACATGCCGCTACCTCAATCGATCACTTCTCGAGTTGCGAAACTGAACGCTGCGAAAACGAAACTCGATAGAGAACTAAGGTGGTTTTAGTGCCTAATATGGATCTCCTTATCACACAATTTAATGAATAATTATTTACACTTGAAGCTTTGTAGTTTAAATAAGTTAAATAAATAAAAATTATTTTATATTTTCTATTAAATTTAAACTGGAAATTAAATTGATTTATATTTTTATTTATTTGTTTTTTAATATAAAGTTATATTTTTCCTATCTAATAAACTTCAATGTGGATTATTATTGTTTATAAACAGGGAACGTTTAGCCAAACTCGAAGAAGGAAGGGCCCTACTAATGGGATTCAACCAAGCCGTAAAGGATGTAGAATCCTGGATCGAAACCTGCAATTCTCGACTTTCTGATGAGGATGTTTCTTCGTCAACGTTGGAGGTAAAGTGTTTAAAAAAAATACATATTTGTACATAAATGCATAGAGTGATGTAGGCGTTTAGCCACTTTAGACAGATGTTTAGATTAAACAAACAATATAACATCACCATGGATAAACATTGTCCCAGATGTGCTGGAAACATCTGCACAGAGCTACCGCATGTAGTAAAACTTGGGGCAGTAACTAACCTAGAAAGTCGTCCCTTCTCACCTCTACACTTTTGATTTATACAATAGGCTATTACACTAGATAATTTTCTTATTTACTTTATTTACTATCCTTTCTTTGCTTTATTACATTCTATATAGCCTACTTCAACAGAAGATACTTTTGTTTTGACTGATTCTAAATTTAATATAGGAAGGGATCTAGGGGTCTTTACCTCGAATGATAAGTTTATTTTACCGAAAATAACTTATCTTTTATTAGCGCAATTGTAGGACTAATCCCATCACATGCGTACTTTTTAACCGGGTAGTGTACAAATTTAAGAATCGCGTAATTTTTCTTGAAATTAATATCTCATATCTCTCCAAACCACGGAAAATGGCAGCTGGCTTTGAAATTAATACTCCATATCTCAAGAACCTGTGGCCTAGTGGTTGTAGTCTCGGCTTCCAACTCGAGGTCCCAGGTTCGAATCCGACACCACGCTGATGAGACCCAGTAAGGTCGAAACGCGTACGTGGTTTGGAGAGATATGAGATATTAATTTCAAGAAAAATCTCGCGATTCTTAAATTTAATAAGAATGTGTTTTGTAAATATTAGGGGCTCGTTGGAGAAATTGGTACCCAGCGGTTAAAGTTGGAAAGGTTGAAAGAGATAGCCAATAGGATGGCGGGGTTACAGAGCAGCGAGTCATTGACCCGGGAGGAGACCTTTGCAACCATTGGGGGTCTAAGTCAGGAACTAACAAGGCTGGAAACAGAATTACATCAGGTTAGTTATTTATTATTAATACCACCATAAACTCTGTCGGACGACAGCGCACGGGTTCCACCATAAACTCTGTCGGACGACAGCGCACGGGTTCCACCATAAACTCTGTCGGACGACAGCGCATGGGTTCCACCATAAACTCTGTCGGACGACAGCGCACGGGTTCCACCATAAACTCTGTCGGACGACAGCGCACGGGTTCCACCATAAACTCTGTCGGACGACAGCGCATGGGTTCCACCATAAACTCTGTCGGACGACAGCGCACGGGTTCCACCATAAACTCTGTCGGACGACAGCGCACGGGTTCCACCATAAACTCTGTCGGACGACAGCGCACGGGTTCCACCATAAACTCTATCGGACGACAGCGCACGGGTTCCACCATAAACTCTGTCGGACGACAGCGCACGGGTTCCACCATAAACTCTATCGGACGACAGCGCACGGGTTCCACCATAAACTCTGTCTGGACCAACCTCCTTTCCACTCATTATCCGATTCATGTGCCTGTAAATTCTGTCACTCACCCATCACAGATAAATTCCACATCTTGGTCTATTCATCTCTTAGAACTCTAGCGAACGATTCGTCTATTTATTTTAACATTTCAGCTGTCTTTGCTTATTTTACGTTGTTATAACAATAAAGTTCATTTTACTTAAGTATTTTATCTTATTTTTACTATCGATTCATGTACGTATTATAATAATATACTATTATAACTTTTATAACTTTATATTATAACAATAACTATTATAATCTATTTACTAATAATTATTGATTAATTTAAATAAATTCCAAGTTGCCTCGCTTGGGGGCGTAATGTTTTAAAAAAGAGGCTCCAGAATCTAGTCAACTCATAATTGAATGCAATGAATATAAGAAATAGATGTAAAACCGCGCTGACCCGGGTAATGGATACTAAAAATTTATGAAAAACAATATTAATATGGGAAAAAAATATGTTACCCCAGGAAAACATTAATAAGTGCTCTGTTTTAAAAACGGCCAAAAATGCATAAAATTTCTGAAAATTGCTACGATGAAATGCATAAGTGGAATCATAACATACTAAAGATATCTTTAGTAGGTCATGGTAGGGTGAATTTGAAAATCTCTGGTGGCTCCACGAAAAATTATCATAAAATATTAAAGAGTCATTTCATATTACCCTGGTAACCCCCCCCCCCCCCCCCCCCCCCCCTTTAATTAATTCCAATTCAGAGGTTTATGAATTTATCTCAAAACTCAAAAAGGATTCATTCGTTCGTGGCGGGAAATATGAATATTAATTGAGTTACGAGCACTCACTGGTTATTTGTATCTGGAGAGATTTATTGACTGACTTCTATACCGTAACAACAGTGTAGGGCTGTAGGCTACTTATCATAATAGGCATCTGGCAGCAACCATTCATATAGTAGTAATAATAGCCGGGGTAGCATTGCAAACCTCCCAATAATGGCGGACTCCAGAAATATATTAATAGATTGCGCCCTAGTTCTACACGATCTTATGTCCAATACTTTGATTGAGATCGATCGCCCACATATTAGGTACGGATTGATTATCACCATACAATTGCACCAATCGCAGCTCGAAGGTTTGGCCGCCTGCTCTATAGGCCCTCGGGTTGTCTTCATAGAGATTAACCCCGTAGATAACGATTACCTATTTGCCGACACATTGCCTATCGACTTTCATTTCGTTCTATTCCCTCTACTGAAGGTTCTGATTATCTCCAACCACCCCATCCTATGTCTCCATCTAACAGCTGAACAAACCCCAGCCCTGGAATGTCTGCATGTCGAAGAAACCGGTCCTCTTCCCTTGGAATACTTCCTCGTGGAACTCCCTCAGCTGAAGACCTTAACGATAAAGTCTGTCTCAATAGCAGACTCGAAGAGATTCGGCTCTTCTCTTAGTAGGTGCCCTTTACTAGAGTATCTTACTATAAACACGATTTGGTTCAACCAGTTGCGATATCAACCAGTCGCCGGGACTAACCAGACACTGCTGCTTCCAGCCTGCAGAGAAGTCGACATTCGTAAATGCGAACGACTCAAGTTTCTCAAGCTTTGGGTGCCTCGATTGCGCGAGATTACATTGCAGCCCGGCAGTGAGTTTATTAAGGTGAACATGTTGAACCGTCGGCCTACGGGGTTTAACGCCAACTGCTACGCGCATTCGGGACCCTACAGCTCTTACCATCTCATCGTATTGGATGAGAAACCCCGAGGCAATATTATCGATAATCCTAGATGTATGACGCTCACTTACTCTACTTCTCACGGCTTGCCTCAGGGATTATGTTTGAATAATAACCAACCAACCACCTTTTAACATTTTGTATCATTACAATTTTTAGATTTATAGAAACTAAACACGTTTTCGTAGACTTTAGCACATCTTTTCTTTTCAACAAAAGAAAAATAAACGAATTGGCCCTCCAGGACCACCATATCAATGTCAGTGTCATTCGCGTATTTGTAAAAACTTTTTAAATAATTAATTGTAATAATTGGCACAATTGCCAGTATAATGATGTTGTACCCAGATTTTAATTTTTTAGCTGTAGTTAATTAAAGATATTGGATACAATCCTTCTATTAGTACTATGTGTTAGTTAAATTCATTTATTTTCTAATACTTATTGTTGCCTTAATTCACCATTTGTGTTTTTTGGTATCATATATTTTTAGCAGTTTTGTTATTTAATGTTATCCCATAACTTTTGTAGTTTTTGTATTTTGAATTTGAACAGGAAGTTTTACCTCATATTTTATAATTGCAGTTATCGTGTAGCTTTATTTTTTGCAGTTATTGTATATTATGTAATATTTTTGAGATTTTATATTTTTTAATAAACGGAATATTTCAGTAATTTTCAACTGTTGTGCAATACTACTATAGATAGGTGTTTAATTTTTGTGCTTTTGTAATTGTGTTTTTTAAGTTGAATTCGTTTAATATTTAATCGTTGTCACATTTTTTAATAATCATAGATAATTTTTTATTAATTATGTTAATAATTTCATATATCAGCATTTAAATTTTAAATCAAAAGAAAGTTGTGCAATTAAAAGCATCTTGTATTTTTTAATCAATGTTTCTTTTATAAATAATTATTAATTGATTCTAAATGTTACAAACATTGCAAGATAGTTAGTTACTAATAAACGATTGGAACAAATCAAATTATTTTTTAACAGTATTGACTGGTCAACCCGATCCGAAATGCTTTTTAATTCTTCGGAATACCTCCAGAGAGTCAACGTGAGTAGCGAAGGACTCCAAAGCCTTCTGGGTGGAGGTGTAGGCGGCTTGTAGGTCGCCGGCCGACTCGCTGAGTAGCCCGAGGTTGTAGCTGCACTCGTAGCCGCCGCCCAGGTTGGTAGCCGCGAGGAAGAAGGAGCGGGCCGAGTCGGAGCTCCCGCTGCGAGCCTCCAGCACGGCGAGGTTGTTGTAAGCCTCGTGGAGGTCCGGGTTGTTGGACAAGGCGAGTTTGAAGCACTGAGCGGCGAGCTCTGAGTTGCCTATGTGCACGACCACGGTACCGAGGTTGTACCAAACGTCCGCGCGTTGGACGTCGTTGGACAGGGCGATGGCTCGCTCGAAGCAACCCAAAGCCATGTCGAACTGGCCCGAGTGGTAGCAGCTGAGCCCGATGTTGTTGAACAGCTCGGCGTTGTAGACGCCCATCTGGAGGAGACGGCGGAAGCACCGGAGAGCGAGTTCCGGTTGGTCCGAGTAGAAGTAGTGCGTGGCGATGCATGAGATAGCCTCTACGTGGGAGCCGTCGGACAGCAGGACCTTCCGGTAGGCCTCCACCATGGCGGGCTGGTCGCCCAGCAGCTCGTAGACACGCGCTAACGCCGTCTCTAGGACCGCCTCGGATGGGAACCGAGTCAACCCGTTGCGGAAGGTCTCCGCCGCAGACAGCGGTTGGTCCAGCTTCATGTAGACCCGCCCGAGGTAGAGATACAAGTCGACGGTTTGTTGGAGAACCAACGCTGATTTCAGTTGCCGTTCGGCGTCGCGGTACATACCGATCCGGTGGTAGCACTTCGCGATGGCGAGTTTCCACCACCAGTCGGCGTACTGCGAGGATTTGGTCGCGGCCGAGGCGAGTTCCAACGCGTTGCGGACATCGTTCTCGTGGTGGAAGATGTACTCGAAGAGAGAGCGAGCGAGGTTCGCGCGTTCGCCGTACTTGGCGAAGTTTAACCGCGCGATGTTGATGAAGGGCCCGTCCTGGCTGGACAGCATGGACGCGGTCCCGAGTCGGACGAATCGTCCGGTCGTGGCGGACACCGGGCGGGCGGTGGCGGCCGTCCGGGCGCTACGCAGCGCCGTCTCGACGCTGCCCCCCGCCGCCCCGGTCTGCGTGCCCGGACGGACGAACCCGCTGACCGGACGGCCGGACTGACTGACAGGGCGGAAGGCCGGACTCGGTCCTCCGGACGTCTGGGCCGTCTTTAAAGAGGTCCCCGGTCGGGACAACTGCGATATCGCGTTATCGTCCAGAATCTCAGCTATCCCTTCGTCTTCTACCTCGACTTCGTCTACGTAGACTTGTTCCGTTAAAGCGCGCGCTTTTAGTCCCCAACTCGCTTGGTCGTACGGGTTCTTGGCGAGTAACGCCGAACAGATGTCGACGCATTCCTGGAATTTACGGCGACGGAATCGGCTGTGCGCGAGAAACAGCGGGTCGATGTCTGGGTGCGGAACCTTTAGCGTCGAGACCCCCGCCGCGGCAGATTCAAGTAATGCCGAGGCCATTTAGGCCTATATAGCAAGGCGAAAGTATAATTACAAAAAATCAAAAGCGGAAAAGTTAACAAGCGCCGTCCCTCTGAACAAAACAAGGGTGGAACTCGTTATTGTGGTATGATGGATCATATATTGCTGTACATGTACGTCCACTGGTGTCGGTACCGTACCTATACCCTACAGCATACAGCTACCGGCTACAGCACAAGTATTATTTATTAGCTGACAGCAAGTACTTGTATGCTGTTTCAGTTTGATTGTTGTTATCGTCGCTAAGATACAGAAATAAATCAGCTGACATGTAACCAATAGCTTCGGATAAAAAATAATTGAATACGAATGCATTTTATCTGAAAAATCCACCCACTATCTATATTCCTCACTAAAATTGGTAGAAAACAGTGAGTAAAAAGTACTGCTTTCGTTCACTACCATTACGTTCTATCACTAAATTAGTGATAGAAAGTCTTTCTACCACTAAATAAATTATTGATACCCTGAATAACGATTTCTTACCTGAATAACCTAATAATAATGTGAAATTGTTGTGCTTTTTTCGATACTGTAGTAACACAATATTGAGATACATCGTTATGATATCCGAAATAATTCTAAGTATGGTATTGTTATTGTTGAAATTAAATTCCTTTAATTCCTACTACTTTAGGCCTACTGAATGAATAATTACGCTACGCGTCAGCCAGCAGGTACACCTATAATGCCAATTAAATGTAAAATTAGTACCGGTAACTCGTTTTAATTTTTCAGATAAATTGCAGTTAACCAAAATTCAGATATTCTGCCCTCGTTTATTGCATTTTACACTCGATGGCTTTTAACCTGCCAAATCGTGCAAAACTCAATACATTCGGACAGAATAAATTAATTTCAGTAAATCAAAATTAGTTACAAAAAGTGCCTCTTTCCGACACTTTCTTATCGAAGAACGTTACTTTTTATACAATTACTTGAGAAAACCAAGTTTAAGATCTATAAATAATTATTTATTTACAATAAAAATTTTCAATTATGCGTTTCAGAGGTCACAAGATGTGAGTTTGAGACACCACTTAGAGGACGAGTTCCATGTCGTTGAGACCGCTGCTAAGCGATGGATAGACGCCGCCCAGCGGGCGGTAAAGTTCGGGATGGTCAGCTCGGGGGTGGAGAGTATGAAGGAACAAATACGATCGTTTAAGGTGAGTGTCGGTCATACTGAATGTATATACTGCATACGGTGGGTGTTCGGTCATACTGAATGTATAGGCTGCATACGGTATGTGTCGGTCATACTGAATTTATATGCTGAATACGGTGAGTGTTCGCTCATACTGAATGAATATGCTGCATACGGTGGGTGTTCGGTCCTACTGAATGTATTGGCTTCATACGGTGGGTGTTCGGTCCTGCTGAATGTATCTGCTGCATACGGTGAGTGTTTGGTCCTACTGAATGTATATGCTGCATGCGGTGAGTGTTCGCTGATACTGAATGTATATGCTGCATACGGTGGGTGTTCGGTCCTACTGAATGTATCTGCTGCTTACGGTGAGTGTTCGGTCCTACTGAATATATTGCTATGTATATGCTGCGTGCGGTGAGCGTTCGATCCTACTGAGTGCATATGCTGCTACGGTGGGAGTTCGGTCCTACTGAATGCATATCCTGCATGCATCCTGTGAGTGTGCGGTCCTACTGAATGTATATGCTACATACGGTGAGTGTTCGGTCCTACTGAATGCATATCCTGCATCATCCTGTGAGCGTGCGGTCCTACTGAATGTATATGCTGCATCCATAACATAATTATATGGTCAACTCATGAATATAATAACTCACTGATTATACACTGTATGTGGCTTCATAGCATAAAATAATATTCTACTGGCCACATTCAACCTCACCTTTTCTTAACTATCAAAATCAAAGTATCTTATTGATCTTGAATCTTAAAAGAAAACAATGAACCATAATAATCTACCAAACAATGCAAAGTAGCCAATCCCATGGATGCTAACAGCTGGGCCACAAGCCAATGTTTGATCGGTTGCCAGACAACCATAGTAAAGCTTCCTTAGTTCGATAAGCTGCAAGCCAGTGCGGACGTTAGATGTATACCTATTATTACCTTGACCATGTCGGTTGGCTGGTGGAATACACATTATATTAACGTTAGGGAATAACTGAACCCCTATGGTGTACAGTAATAATTCATAGTAACTATTATTTAGTACTGCACACATGCCTTTATGGCAGAAACGTTAAAGGATGGCGGACTGTTTGCACCAATATAGGGTAGGGTTAGTAGGTAGATAGAGATTGGGAATTATTCTGTATTTAATTATAAAAATGGGTTTCAATTTCCTATAAACTGTTGAACTGATTACAATAATAATTGTGATACTATTCCGCGGGGATTTACAATGAGTTTAGTTGAATCTCGGCCAGTTAGGGGTTCGGGCGAACCTCCTGAGGGGATTATAGTGGATAGAAGAGAGAACGATAAACTATATTGGTCGTTACAGTTGAAAGATCGATACCTAACCGGTGTGGTAATACCGGTGTGCAAAGGAAAACAGGTAAAGTGAGATACCGGTAGTGTAAATATATAAGAATAAGAGGGACGGGACTGTAGGTAACTTTTGATATACAACCCGATCTATTAGTAAGAATTCCAGGAGAATGTTATATTGATTAATCATTTTTTTGGTAATTTTTGTAATTTGTCTCTAAAATATAATAAGGTGGGTATTGACCTCGGTCTCTGCAATTGACCCGCCTTCCAATTGCGTTCCTGGAAACAATTCCCAACACGCCAATAATGTAGACAGCTGGAGTACATAGCTCACCCTGTACACTGTGACACAGGTTATGAGATAAAAATATGCACCATAAAACACGAGAAATATTATAAAATACAAATTCTTCATACATAAAATTTCTATATCCAATTTAATTAAAAGTGAAAACCAGGTATTCTCCATTTGGGCGGAATATCAACCACCCACCAACCCACCCCTGCCCGCCCTGCCCTGTAATGATGTATGAAGAGTTGATGGATGTTTTTTAGGTCCGTGTAGCCCTAGGATTCACCCCGTTGTTGTTGTTAATTTCCAGTTGGGTTTTAGTAATAAGGCTTCAAACTGTTGGTAGAGCGTGGGATTTGGAATCTCTAGGTACCGAGTTCAATCCCACTTGCCGGTGTATTTTTTTGGTAGTAAGATTGGTAGTAAGCCAGCAATTCATGCGTTAGTAGGCGCGGACCTATGAGCGATTTCGCGCTTATTTCTTTCATAGACATAATAGCAGCTTTAAAATCAGCAAAATTCAAATATTTATGTCATGTTGCTATGGATACTAAAGTTAAATAATGTGCTATCCGAATGGAGTACCAATATGTTTTTTGGAACCTCCATCCCAGTTAAGGTTAACCCGGCCGCCATATAAACGTGGCTGTCATGTTGGAATTTCAAGTTGCTAGCACTTTTTTCAAAGTGACACTAAAGATTAGTTCAAACTAAATGTCATGCTTGTATCACAATTTGAACAATTAGCTGCCTAAAAAGCCTAATCTACCACACATATCAGAGCACGAGAAGTTGGTGACAACCAAAATGTGTCACTCGGTGTCACTTAGGCCTCACTCAGTGTTAATTTGGTGGATATGTAATGGAACAACCTGACTAAGCGACCTCCAAAACCTCCTAAAAGTTCATCGAACTTTGAGCTCGGCAAGTTTCTGGTACAAAAGGGATATAAAGCACTATGTTATTTCCATACATAAATAATTACTTTATTAATATTAACTTTATAACAAACTTACATTAATTAATACTACAAATCTTTCCAATAAAGCACAAATTAAATAATGTATGTTTTTAACATCGATACAATAAATAATAGCTTAAACATGAATGAAGGTTGAACAAACACGCAATTAAAGCCTCCCCTACCTGTGTGGCTCGCCCCACAATCGATCGCATTGTAGTGCGAGCCAAGCCATGCAAAGAGAGTACTATATAATCGCATATTCGCTGTTCCTTTCTTTAAATACTCTTTAAAAAATATTTAATTATTGACTCTAAATTAGAAGCACAAATGTAGCCAATAATTATATAATATAATACTTTCACTTTCACAACACAAATAATACCTGGTGGATTTTCTTATCATAACGTACAGGTAATTATGGAAATATAACTATTTATATCTATAAAATATGAACATAAATGGCCAGTATGAAGAGATAAGGCAGTAATAAGTTAATAATTAATAATTACTGCAAATAAATGCCCAACAGACGCAACACTATTTACAAATAATGTTACGATAGCAACGTAATAAATATGAATTTACGTCCAAAAAAACTAAAAAATAAAAGAAAAAAATAAATATTTAATAAGGTAATTAACTAATTATGTGCGCTAATGGGCGATACATTTTGTTGTTACTAATTAAGGTCGGTGGTGGATAAAGGTTTAGACCAGGATTCAATATGTTACACTATATTGTGCCGCGTTGTTCAGTTGTACAAAAAGTAGAAAAATAAGATAATATTATTTAATATAAAGCGAATCAGTTTACATTATGATTCAACTATATAGCGCCCTGATATAATAATAGACCCTCAAGATGAGTTACATTGTTAGTTATTTTTATTCGAATCTGAGGAAATTATTGAGGGGCTGAGTATAAAAAGGTCCTATGTGACAAAAGTGTCATTCTGAGATAATCACACTTTTGCGTTTTTTTTCCTACACATTACAGTTAATGTTGGCGTTCTGTATTTTTGCATGCAAGTACATAGATGTACTTCAAAATATTTACTTTCAAAAAAATTTTTTTTTTAAAACTTCAAAATTGATTTGCATATATCAGGCAGTATTGTACATAAGACCTTTTTTGTTTATGTCTATGCGATTTTTACTGTCATAGGACTATTTTACTCCAGGATATCAGGCAGTATTGTTCATATGATCTCAGAACCTTATTGGTAAGTAAAGAGATCTCATAGGACCTCTGTATGAGTATAACTCTGATTCTAAGAAAATGTCACATAGGACCTTTTTATACTCAGCCCTTCAATTAATATTACTTTTCATATGTTATGTGTAAATATATATTTAACTAATAATAATAAAATATTAAGAGATTTACGTCTACCATTTCGGGATGATTGACTATTTATTATAGATAAGAAGACACAGTTCTCGTTGCCGCTGGCAACACGTTAACTTAATTACAATTAAAAAATTTACCTCGTCCATTTTCAATTAAAAAATAATTAGAACTGCGATTAATTAGCTGTTAAGCCTTATATGTTAAAGTAAAATAATTAGCTATATAAACTCGATTAAGATTGTCATTATAGTTGCACAATCTTCTACCTAAATCATTTCGTACTTATTATAAACACATACAGATACTTATTACTAAACATACTGTAACGAACTGCATTTAACGAAATATCACAAAATCATTAGAAATACCTGATTGTCAATATGGAGCACAGCAGTTAGTTGGCGGCTCAAATTGATAAAATAATTATTGTTCGAATTAATTATTGTCGAATTCATGTCATAGTTCTTTAAACAACCCTTTTTTTTATTTAATTAATTAAAATAGCTTCTTTTTACAATCACAATACCGAATAAGGGGTTTTCAAATTCCCGCCAAATAGTCGCAGTGGTACACGGTCGTGGGGCCTTCGCGAATGACAAACATTCAACAAGCTTAGCGTACGGGTGGTACTAATTCAACCGTTACACACTCGCCCTCTAGCGGGAGACGACTGGAGAACCCTGAACCCCCCCACTCATATTATACTTCAGACTTTTGAAGAACTATAGGGGTGTACCAAGTTTGGTTTTAATTATTTAGCTTAGTGGTTTGGTTATTACCGGTAGCCTTTAAGTACAGACCGACAGACAGCGGTTGAAACAACATCGAAACAACCCGTATGCTAAGCTCGCGTACTTCGCTGGCCCCTCATCAATGTCACCAAATATATTATGAACTTCAAATAACAACTACCTTATCAATAATTAATTCAATTTAAAGGTAAAGTTGAAATAAAAATATGTTGTATTTTCACTCATTTTGTTATACCGGACTCTATAAGTTATTCAGATTATATTGTCATAAGTTGTTCAAAAAAGGAAACAATGAGAAAGCGCGTCACCGGGGGTTGAACCAGTGCTATACGTACGTTTCGGCCTATCAGGCCTCTTCAGTAGCGCTAATAGGTTCTGCCACCCACCCCTGACATTCGCCTTTCCATTTAATCCACTTCTATTGAACAGGAAGTCTTTAGTTGCATATCCGAAACAGCAGACTGTTTGATAAATTGGAAACAAGGCAACTTGGGAAACAGAGTGGAAGGGTTTACTGTGGAAGATCACCCATGGTGGTGAACAGGCATTCCTTTAGGATACAGAGTGGAAGGGTTTAATGTGGAAGATCACCCATGGTGGTGAACAGGCATTCCTTTAGGAAACAGAGAGAAAGGGTTTACTGTGGAAGATCACCCATGGTGGTGAACAGGCATTCCTTTAGGAAACAGAGTGAAAGGGTTTAATGTGGAAGATCACCCATGGTGGTGAACAGGCATTCCTTTAGGAAACAGAGTGGAAGAGTTTACAGTGGAGGATCACCCATGGTGGTGAACAGGCATTCCTTTAGGAAACAGAGTGGAAGGGTTTACTGTGGAAGATCACCCATGGTGGTGAACAGGCATTCCTTTAGGAAACAGAGTGGATGGGTTTACTGTGGAAGATCACCCATGGTGGTGAACAGGCATTCCTTTAGGAAACAGAGTGGATGGGTTTACTGTGGAAGATCACCCATGGTGGTGAACAGGCATTCCTTTAGGAAACAGAGTGGATGGGTTTACTGTGGAAGATCACCCATGGTGGTGAACAGGCATTCCTTTAGGAAACAGAGTGGATGGGTTTCCTGTGGAAGATCACCCATGGTGGTGAACAGGCATTCCTTTAGGAAACAGAGTGGAATGGTTTACTGTGGAAGATCACCCATGGTGGTGAACAGGCATTCCTTTAGGAAACAGAGTGGATGGGTTTACTGTGGAAGATCACCCGTGGTGGTGAACAGGCATTCCTTTAGGAAACAGAGTGGAATGGTTTACTGTGGAAGATCACCCATGGTGGTGAACAGGCATTCCTTTAGGAAACATAGTGGATGGGTTTACTGTGGAAGATCACCCATGGTGGTGAACAGGCATTCCTTTAGGAAACAGAGTGGATGGGTTTACTGTGGAAGATCACCCATGGTGGTGAACAGGCATTCCTTTAGGAAACATAGTCGATGGGTTTACTGTGGAAGATCACCCATGGTGGTGAACAGGCATTCCTTTAGGAAACATAGTGGATGGGTTTACTGTGGAAGATCACCCATGGTGGTGAACAGGCATTCCTTTAGGAAACAGAGTGGATGGGTTTACTGTGGAAGATCACCCATGGTGGTGAACAGGCATTCCTTTAGGAAACAGAGTGGAATGGTTTACTGTGGAAGATCACCCATGGTGGTGAACAGGCATTCCTTTAGGAAACAGAGTGGAATGGTTTACTGTGGAAGATCACCCATGGTGGTGAACAGCGAACAGGCATTCCTTTGGGAAACAGTGTGGAAGGATTTACTGTGGAAACAGAGTGGAAGGGTTTACTGTGGAAACAGAGTGGAAGGGTTTACTGTGGAAGATCACCCTTAATGAGCCTAAAAGATTCCCCCCCTCCCATTCCTTTATAAGTTATTGTTATAATACAGTATGTTGATACTAAAAGCCATTTTTTATATATCAATATATAATTAACACCCCCCCCCCCCCCCCCCCCCCCGTACCAAATTACTTATTGTACTTAAGGTAAATAATTATGCAACACGAGATGAATAATATTGATAATGAAACTATAAAGTTATCTACTTCAAAAATATACATAAATGACAGTGAATGTTATTCAATTGCATCTGTTTTATTACTGATTAATATCTATTACTCTTATATCTACCAATAATTATTTAAAGTTTCTGAGAATATAGAATATTTATTTGATATTCGTAATATTAATTGTAGACTATTTATGATACATAGTATTAGTATCGCAATTAAAAGTCCATATTATTATATTGTTGAAGAATTAGTTAATAGTTTAATTTAATTAATTAATTGTACCTTTAAAAAATTTGTAGTCAAAGAAAATGAAAACGCGTAACTTTTGAAATTTGGTATCAGTGAATGTCACGATTGGGGTTCCTACAAATTCAATACAAAGTGGCGGCCTAAACTGCCATGTAACCCCAACCCTAAGTCATAATCTAAGGAATTTAGCGGAATTTCCGACATTATTGCCATAAGGCGCGATAATGGCTTACGTTATAACTTCGGGTTACATGACAGTTAGTGACATGACAGTTAAGGGTTAAGGCCTGACCAACTAACCATAACCAAAATAATGAACCAAATATACCCATAATATATAATCCTCGATCCATAGCCTCAACAAATTCACTGTACAATTTGTTTTTATTCTCAGAAAAGCTAAATTTAGCACTGCCATTGGACAAAAAGCTGGAAACAATAATGAATACCGGGGATTCCATATATATCAAACTTGTGTACAAGTTTGTATCTGTGAAATTAAAAATAAAACAATAATATATTGTACCAAATATACCAAGTCATAAACTTTTAAGCAAATTAATTTTAAGATCATTAAATTAGTATTAATTAATACGCAACATTTCATATTGATTGCGCAGAATCGAAATCGAATACGAAGGAAAAATGTTGACTGTGAAATAATATAAATATATTGAGTTAGAGGGCAATACAGTGATCTAACTAACTCTATACGGGTACCACAACGAATGGCAAGGCAAGTTATCCACAAAGCCACTTCGATATAATGGATGTGGCCTTGTGTCTGGCAGGGCAGTAACGGTGGTAACTATATACAATGCAGGGCAGTGGCAGATAGAGCAAATATAATTCTATGAAGGCACGTAACTAAGTTAATCGCTCGAATAAACTGCGCTTCCAGTCGGCCAACTCGTAGTCCGATAAACTCTCGAATCTCGCGTCGAACGGTTCCGATTCCGGCTCGTCCGTGAGGTCGTGTAGCAACACGAAGTACGGATGTGCGAGCGCGGCCGTCACGGTCAGCCGTCGCTTGGAATCGTACAGCAGGATCCCGCCCAGGAGATCCACCAACTTGGGGTCGGCCCGCGGGAGGATTCCGGACAGATTCCGGGCGGGTTTCCGGGGCATGCGCCGGATGTATTTGACCGTGAATTCGCAGGACAACGTCGATATGAACGCGTCGTCGGGGACCCCGATAATGTCGGAGATCCGCTCCAACTGATCCAAAGAGTCGCAGCCCTCGAAGAGAACCCGATGGATCACCAACTCTGCGACGATGCACGCCGCGCTCCAGACGTCCACGCTCTCGTCGTAACGAGTCCACTTGAGCATAATCTCCGGAGCGCGGTAATGACGCGTCGTAACGTACCCGGTCATCGGCTCCCCTTCATCAACGCCGTGCCGCGCAAACCCAAAGTCGAGAATCCTTAAATCGCAATCGCGATTCAACGCGAGATTCGACGGCTTAAGATCGCGATGCATTATCCCCGCGGAGTGAAGGAACTTCAACCCAACAAACAACTGATACGCGATGTAACAAACCTGCCCCGAATCGAGATCCTGCTCTTCTATCACTTTAGCCAAATCGTACTCCATTAGTTGGGTAACTAAGTAAACATCGTTGAAGGTATCAAGCGACTCAGACGGAGTTACTACGTTCAGCAACTGGATTATATAGTTGTCTGACGCCCCTTCACGAATTACGAAGTGTCTTAACAAGGCGACCTCTCTGAACGTGCGTTTCGCCTGCGTCAACGTGGCTAATGAACCCAATAGTTTCTTTATGGCTACGCGTTCCCCGGTTTCTACGTCTAGGGCCGAGCACACGCTCCCGTACTTCCCGCAGCCTATCTGCGACAGGTTCTGGTACCGTTCGGGAACCTCGAACAGCGTGTTGTCGATGTAGGTCGCGTGGAATCCCGCGGTTCCCAAGGCTCTCGCGTAGTGGGCGGGATACACCACGCATTCCCGAGGCCCCCACTGGCGACGGCTGCTCCTAGCGGCCCTCCTCGGTTGTGTCGGCAGCTGTCGCAGGAACAAACACAACATCCCCCCGAAGGTTCCCACTATGAAGCACTTCATTGGGACCACTCGGTTCACACAGGCGTCCAGTAGACGTTGGTGCCACCGCTGCGCCGCCCCGGTGTGTAGGCCTAGTATCGGCGCCATCACGCAGACACCCAATATCCCCAGCATCACCATACACTTAGTTCGCGTTGTCGATGTCCCTGTAAGCTCCTCCTTGTCACCCTCTATGGGTCCGTAACCGCGTTCAAACTTCGGTGACGTTAACAGCAGCGGCGAGTGATGTCGTTTGCGATCGCCATCGTAACCGCTTCCACTTGTGGAGGCGGATGGATTCTCATTCTCAGTATCCTTGTCAGTCATAATTTAACAATTTATCAAACAACTACAACTTCCTAAACATATACTTCCTGGTTCTTACCTACCGGTACGGTCAGTCTGTCGGGGATTGTTAACAGACAGACAGACCTTCCTCGAAAAGTCTGAAGTTTATTTAATGCCGCTTAAAACATCGGCCTGGCCTATGAGATAGGGCCTAAATACTGAAATAAAATGTACGTACTGTTGGTAGCAATGAAAAGCTGGCCGTGCAAAGATTCCAAATATATAAAAATATTTGAATTTTGTTGGGAAATAGGGCAGTAGGGCCTAGCTGAGTTATGGCCATGGACATTCAGGCATTCGAATATTGCATGTATTTGCTTCCGCTGCAGGCCATTCATTCTGTTATTCTATTTAATAAATGTACAATATTCTAGTTGTTTATCTCTACTGCCAGACTGCTGTACTGCTCTAAGTGGCTGGGCATGGGCAACAATGCAATGATTTTGGACCATGCCTATAATAATAATACTACTGTACCGTACTGTAATAGTACTAGCTGATTAGTACATGGATATTCATACATAAACAAAATGTTCTAGAACATGTTGCCTGACTAGTACATGGATATTCATACATAAACAAAATGTTCTAGAACATGTTGCATGTTGTACCGGGACCCGCATTGCGGTACCAGAACTGGGTACAGTATTTATTAAATAGAATAAATGGCCTGCACCGGAACTGCGGAAGCAAATACACGCAATATTCGAATGCCCATACTGCCATAAACTCAGCTATTTTCCAACCAAATTCAATTATTTTTACAGATTTCAGTATTTTGAATCCTTGTGCCTTGAACCGAACGAACGGCAATCTTTCCATTGCTACCAACAAATTCCTATAAGGTTGAATAATAACTGCAGTAGGTATGCTACCGGGTACCATTGGCAGATTGGTACAATATCGACGGGGACACCTTTGTTGTAGCTAAAGATTGAAAGCAATAATAAAAATTCTGGCTCACCCGTCAACCCGTACAGCCGTAAGTGTTCGGCAGGCCCATCCCCACTGGCCGGGAAGTGAAACTATCTCTGTTTCAAATTTCATGCAACCTCATTAAGATTTGTAGAAAAATTAGGAAGGGGGGTGGGGGGGACGTGTCACTGAATTACGATTGCTGGAGTGTAGGCCTACTCCTGTCACCTGTACTCTGCAGCTCTGATTCTGATAATCCCTACTGTTGACTACCAGGTACCGGTACTGTAGGCCTACTTTTTTATATTTATACCTACTGACCTACCGGTAGCGGTACCTCCTGTACCTCAGTTCAGTAGGCCTACCTACAGACCTACCCTCAGACCCTACCTGCCTACATCCATGTCATCTGATCCTGATCATATACAGATATAGCAGTATACAGGCAGACAGGTATAGGGCCTGTCTGTCTGTGGGGAGAGACCTAGTATGGGTACTGCTGTTTGCTGTACTGTCTGACTGTCAGACTGTAGTACAGTCTGACAGTCTGACTGTGACTGACAGTAGTACAGTAGTCTCTGATCGGATGAGCATAAGCTCAAAGGATGGTATGCTTGAGCATGTTGCATGTGGACGACTTCTGTTACCCAGTTACCTGGGATCATGGATCCGGAAGTCAGGTGAGGACCTTCGAATACGTAAGGGAAAGGCATGGGCAGCCTTGAATAGGCTTTCCAGGATTTGGAAGTCACCGAGAATTAATCGGAAACTTAAGGTCCGATTATTTAGAACAGCAGTAGTTCCAGTACTCCTCTACGGGAGTCCATGCCAGCATTCTGCCATGCTGGGCTCTAACTGCTGAGGACACCAAATCTCTGGATGGCACATTCACAAGAATGCTACGCCGGGTTCATTGTGTCAAGTACAATGCACACATCTCCAACCAGACACTATATAACATTGGAGGTGTCTCATTGGTTCCCCCAAGCTTGACACTAGAACAAAATCGCCTCCGCTTTGCAGGACATTTCTTTCGCCGTGAGGACCAGCCAGTGCATAATCTTGTACTTTGGCAATAAGCATGGTGGATAGCCCATGACTTTCTTGAGACGCATCTTAAAGGACACTGGCCTTGAAGATGCGGATGATCTAACAAATGTCATGGGTGATAGGGAGTTGTGGCGGTGCAATTTTGTTGACAAGCCGGCACAGCATTCTTCAGTTCTTAAAAATGCAGCTGCAATGCAGCATGCCGATCCTAGTAGTAGTAGTACAGTTTAGTCAGCACTCAGCAGTAGCAGCTAGTAGAGCTGTACATGCCAGCATGCTGTAAAACCTGAAAGCGGAGATCTGGTAATAGGCCTATTGACAGATTGACAATAAGCTGATTGCTGATAGGCCTACTCTGCTACTCCGCCCTACCAGCCTACTGCAGTACTGCAGTAATACATCAATATGCAATACTGCATACTGTATAGGCAGATAGGCCTACCTATTACCGGTACTACAGTACTGAATACTGATACAGTGATATACTGATATAGGCCTATTTTTTTAAGCATTCAGACAGCATCTGGCTGTCAGAGTTTCTCAGACTGTCAGACCTCACTGCCTCACTGTCACTACTATCAGACTGTTCAACGTGAAAGAAACTTCCCTTTGTAAACCACGCTGGTTGGGCAGTTGGGCGGCCTTCGTGGTTTTTTGGCTGCTTGGTGTTGGTACCCGCACCAAGTCAACTGGCAAGGCAACTAGCTGACTAGGCATCCGTACCGGTACATAAATTAAATAAACTCCGGTTATAAAAACACGGATGCGGCCTTTGTCAGCTCAGCAGGTTCTTCAAATACCCAGTATCCAATACCATTTTGCAAACTCACTACAGCTGATGGGTTGGCTCGGATTGGCTAGAAAACTATATTGGAATCCACTACCAACGTACGAATTATTTACTTATCATATTTCTTATTTAATCTTACTTCTGACGCACTAGTGACTAATTAAGAGTCGTGCTTCTTATACAGTATGATGGCTCTTTTATATCTCAGATGTTCCTACATCGATTTTTATTTGTTTTAAGTCGCAGTCCTAATAGCCCCGCAAATTGGCTAATTAAGGCTTCTCACATTAACCACCTAATCTAAAGGTTTCCGTTTCTTTACTTTCACTTTTAAAGGTTTTTTTTACTTTCAAAGGTTATACTGGATGATGAAGAAGCGTTTCGATCTAATATTGATGTCATGAAATCCCTCGCCGACAAAAGCACAGGCACGAGAATGTCATCAACTGTTAATGAGATGAGCGTAAAAGGAAAAGAACTGCATGACAAGATATGGAATCGATTGGATACACTCCAGATACAGGTACAGTAGGTATAATAACACACTTAAACACTCCAAAGTACACCCATAATACATGACAGGTAGATCAATTAATTACTGTTGCATTTAGGTACACTCAGACATATTACCCGGAGGGGCATTAATAGATAGATAATATAATATGATATTAATTAATAATAATTAATAGATAGGTTTCCATAGATTGTCTATCCAGATACATGATTTTTTTCTAGAATCTGCAAAGCTAAAGATCTCCGGATACATACACTTTACATTACTTTTTACTTTACTTACATATAGTCCAAAGAATGGGGTCATTTGGAAGTGGATTTACAGGAATTCTTACGGTGGTTGAATAAAGCGCGAGATGGGTTGGAAAAGGTTGAGGAAGATGTTGGAGTCAGACAACAATTACAAGAAAAAGAGGTCGGTTTGTTTATTGTTTACAAATAATTAATTTTATTGCTTTCATTAGCGAGCAGTATACATTTCTAAAGCTCAGAAACCAGCTTTTGCTCTGAATTGGAAAGCCATATTTTCTGTAATTTTGTGTTTAAAAAAAACGGAGGCATTCAATTTCACTTTGCACTCTTCTTGCCGTTTGCAGTTTGCGTTTATGTGACGTGGTTGTTCGTTTCCACGATTGATATCTTTGCATCACGAACTTTACTGGGTATTTTGAATACAATGATTCTTCTTTTGTTTTAATTTAGTAGTGAATTTAGTATGTAATTTGCCTACAGTTATAATTCATGTTACAATAACTCGGATATTTGATGGCTTATCTTAGAATCTCATTGCGGATATCAAAAAGAAACGATCTGAGGTTAAATCGGTTCTAGAAAAACAAAGACATCTTAGTCTACAGATTGGAGAACCAATACCAACGTCTGGTGATTCTAATTCGTTAACTCAGCAGTTATTAGATGTTGATAAAGAAGCCAGAGAACAACGCAAGGTAGGTCTATCTCCACTCTCCCAGTTATTAGATGTTGATAAAGAAGCCGTAACAACCCAAGGTAGGTCTATCTCCACTCTACCAGTTGTTATATGTTGATAAAGAAGCCGTAACAACCCAAAGTAGGTCTATCTCCACTCTCCCAGTTATTAGATGTTGATAAAGAAGCCGTAACAACCCAAGGTAGGTCTATCTCCACTCTACCAGTTGTTATATGTTGATAAAGAAGCCGTAACAACCCAAGGTAGGTCTATCTCCACTCTCCCAGTTATTATATGTTGATAAAGAAGCCACAGAACAATCCAAGGTAGGTCTATCTCCACTCTCCCAGTTATTAGATGTTGATAAAGAAGCCAGATAACAACTCAAGGTAGGTCTATCTCCACTCTCCCAGTTATTAGATGTTGATAAAGAAGCCGTAACAACCCAAGGTAGGTCTATCTCCACTCTACCAGTTATTATATGTTGATAAAGAAGCCGTAACAACCCAAGGTAGGTCTATCTCCACTCTCCCAGTTATTATATGTTGATAAAGAAGCCACAGAACAACCCAAGGTAGGTCTATCTCCACTCTACCAGTTATTATATGTTGATAAAGAAGCCGTAACAAC
>JAUCBJ010005263.1:0-36144 GCA_032718475.1 Nemertoderma westbladi
CCCATGGCAACTACGTTAAAGTTTTGTTAATTTTGAAACCATTGATAAATTAACATACCCATGATATTTTAGCTTAATTGTGAAATATTGCAATTATAATTGGAATTATTTCCTTGTGATGTATAATAATGGCGCCATCGAAATGGATTATTGGAAGAAGCCCTGTCAGTAACCATGGCAAACCGATTAATGTATGTTAATTTTCCATAAAGCGAATACCGGACCGGTACTACTGTAAAATAATATAACTTTGGGTGTATCGTGTATCGATTTCAATACAATTTAATACGGAAAACTCTTCAAAGGTATAATTAAATTAACAAATCAATAAGAGACAAATAAAGTAACTTAATCTAAAATGCAGATAGGGGCCGCAGGGGGATTATGATTTTGTTCAGAAGGTTGTATCATTCGAAATCTGGTGAAACGCTGAATCCAATGATGATATTATTCTCCCAATAGGAGAAAGAGATATACATAAAATACAAATGTATAACAGAGTTGGTCTTGGGACGTTAGTGCCCGCGAGACATTAGTGCCAGCGGGCACTAATGTCTCAGTACCTTTAGTGCCCGCGGTCACTTAGTTGCAATATCGCGGGCACTAATGTCCCATAGGACTTTAGTGCCCGCAAGACGTTAGTGCCCGCGGATACTTAGTCCGCATTGTTGCGGGTACTATTGTCCCATGTGACTTTAGTGCCCGCGAGACGTTAGTGCCCGCGAGACGTTAGTGCCCGTGAGACGTTAGTGTGCCGCGAGACGTTAGTGCCCGCGAGACGTTAGTGCCCGCGAGACGTTAGTGCCCGCGAGACGTTGTGCCCGCGAGACGTTAGTGCCCGCGAGACGTTAGTGCCCGCGAGACGTTAGTGCCCGCGAGACGTTAGTGCCCGCGAGACGTTAGTGCCCGCGAGACGTTAGTGCCCGCGAAACGTTAGTGGCCGCGAGACGTTAGTGTGCCGCGAGACGTTAGTGCCCGCGAGACATTAGTGCCCGCGACGACTCGCCTGGCTTCACACATTTGCAATACATAGCTACTACAGTATGTACCCTATCTTCCAAATACAATACGGGCACTAATAAAGCATATTGGACGATATGTTATTTTGATCAGTACTAATGGTGGAATATTTTTATGCTAGTTATTTTGTGACCAGATTTACAGGGCGAGTGAAACGAGGGTTGTAATAAAGACGTGTCTGTGTTGACTATAATCCTAATAATAATACTATCTCTAATAACTAATAATATCCTAATAACGAGTATTGTTTTGACGATAGCCGTACTACTCGTAAACCACATGGTTTATCATATTGGATGATAATATGTCATTTTATCCAATACGATAATGGAATATTGTAAGGTATATATTTGGTGACCAGGTTGTGCAGGACGAACGCAACGAGTTTTGCAGTGGATAAGAGTATCCATCTGCCATAAATCAGCAGTTACTCGCACAGTTTTGAGACTTTACATAGTTACAATGGTCACCAGTCTGCGTATAAGGAAAAAAGTTTAAGACAAAGCAGTACGAGGGCTACTACAAGGCTAATGAAGGAGACGAGTATTGTAAAACTAAAAATTAACTTAAATAGGTATAGTTAGTAGGTTTACAAATGACAGTTAAAAGCGCGTGCCAAAAGCGCGTGCCAAAAGCGCGTGCCAAAAGCGCGTGCCAAAAGCGCGTGCCAAAAGCGCATTTTCACTAAATCTAATGCCAAACTCACTACAAATAATCAGTCATCACTAAATAATTCATTTATCGCTAAAAATAATCATTTATTCACTAAATATAATCATTATTTTACTATAATATTAGTGAAATTTTACATTCACTAAATAGTTTCACACCAAATACAGTATCATCAGTGAATTGTTAGGCTCTGTACTTGGGCCTACCTTATTGCATTGCCTTGGTTGTCGGTTTGATTTTGGCGCAATAAGTTACCAGTAGTAAGACCTGTCGCCTCAGGTTTCACCCAGTAGTAAGACCTGTCGCCTCAGGTTTCACCCAGTAGTAAGACCTGTCGCCTCAGGTTTCACCGCGACATGTTACGAGGGGCGATGGTTTCAGAAGCATTAGGTCTTGTAACAGAAAGGATCACGTTTGTAAAGGTACAGGAGACACAGACAGGTACAGGGAACCAAACCAACAAACGAAAGTTAACGTGCCGTGCAGGTTAGTAAATAGTTACAATCGGAAAAGAGATACTTACAGAGTTACTTAGTAAGTTAAAAGCAAAGGGTAGGCTGCTCGGTAGGTTCTGAGATTTTCAGGGAAAGGAGCAGGTTACTGTGAAATATTATTCTAACCAAAACAATAAACGAAAGTACAGCACATGTAATAATTTATTTTTTCTACAAATCAGTTATAAATAAAAATACAATTGCTACAACATATTATACAAATACAATTATCTAACAACCGCAGGACGTAATAACCAAAGGATCTACTGTATTGACGCACTCCTGTTTAAAGCTGAATTGGGACCTAACAATGCGAAAGTGAAGGTGATTATATTTAGTGAAAAAAATAAGATTAGTAGAAAGTGAATCAATTTTGTGGAAATTGATTAAATGTTAAATGATTTTTAGTGAAATATGATTATATTTGGTGGATACGAAACGAATGATACTATATTAAAAATAGTTATAATTTGTGGAGAATAATTTATTATTTTTAGAGATAAAATTATTCTTTAAGTGAAGAAAAATTAAGTTTAAAAAATGATTATTTTTAGTGGGAAATAAATTTGTTGCGGTACTAAAATAAACAACTGGTTTAATTGTATGATATTATGTGATTCTCCTGGCACTATTCGTACTGTATATCTGGATAGAGCTGTATAAACTCAAAGTGGTACCCTACCTTAACCAGAGCGTACAACAGCAGAACAGTACAAAAGACAATACTGCAGCAATGTAAAAATTAGTGTTAGTCTACCTGTCTACGCGCTAACAGGCTAATGGTACATCTGTACTGTACATAGTATGACATCTGTAAACGTAAACCCAAAGACTGTTGATAGCATCTCCGATTTACACCGCAAGGAGGGAAACACATTGTACGCCTCGGCTACAGAAAACCTATCAGCTGTTGTTCGACAAGACCGGCTCACTAAATCAGTTTCGGCCTACTACAAAGCTTGGAACACCGCCCTTAACGATAAGGAAAAGGCATCGGCGGCAAAGAACTACGGATTGGCATCATGGCGTCTCGGGAAGATCCATCGGGGAAATGGTTCCACTGCCGAGTACGTCAACTACTTCTTCATGGAGGCCCTGTCGTACATGGCGAAGGCTGAAATCCACGGCAAGGAAGCCAGTCTAGATCAGCGCTGGTTGTCGCAAATCGAATTGCATCTAAATACCTTCCTCGACAGTGCCGTGAGTAACATACTATGTGCTTCTGTGGGTGTAGTTGTCGGAAAGAAAGTGAACATGATTATCGGTATATTAAAAACTCTTCCTGAGAGAAAACATCATTTTCGACTTCATATGGAAATGGCTGGGTTGTATTTTAAGGACGGTCTCTGTCTCCTGTCTGCAGGCGACTATAAAGGTGCGTTGAATCGTATGTATGAATGTTACCAGCCCATAGAGGAAGCGAAACTGTGCACGGGTACCTGCAGCGACTCCTTTAGAAATGCTGAGATTTATTTACTACAGGAAGATGTTTACGTTCACAAATGTGTCGCTGAGTCGATGCAGATGCGAAAGAAAGGAGATGCTATCCTCAACCAGGTGTTACTCGAGGAGGAGAATCTTAATGTTACTCTAGTTTATGACGCCATTGATTGTTTCACCCAGTCGATTATTCTAACACGCGACAGAGACATTGAAGGGGAGGCCATTACTCACTCTCGCCTGGGGCTCCTTTACCATAATGTCTTGAAACTTAGAGAAAGAGCAAAAAGATATTTATTGGTGTCGGTGGAATTGGGTCATTCATTGTTCCCGAGGAATTTCAATACTGACGACTGGTTCGTAAAAGCGAAGAAAGTGTTGGAGGAGTACCAGAAAGAAACGACTGAGAAGGAACTCAGTGAGTATAATAAAACAAGACAACCATACCTCGATACACTCAAGGATGAGTTAGATAAACTAGTCAAGGAATTTGAGAAAGATGCCATCGTCTTCCTAGAGTTCCTTTATAAAACTCACCCGCCTAAAAACAAGAATCTCGTTATGGCCCCTAAACCAGATGAAATGACCCCCGAGTTTAAGAAGAAGGCCTTGCAGACAGCCATTCTGCATTACCATCCAGACAAACAGAATGTCGACGATCACGGCATGTTATGGAAGATCTTCTGCGAGGAAATTACCAAATGGCTAACCAATAAATATGAATATTTTAAGGGTTGATGTTATCCATTGATTTAGATGCATTATTGTATATATATGCGCTTTATATGTTATGAATAATTTGTAATTGACTTTCTTTTATTCACTATGTAAAACGTTATAATATTTACGTTACGTACGTTTTCAAATCGCATGTTATATTCTAGGTCTATATATATTAGATTACGTTTATCCTCAGTGGTATTCTATTCACTGCTTACATTGGTTCAATGGCTTTTCGCTCACATCTTTATTTTGTTTATATGATATTTTCGTCGCCTGGGTGACGAGCCATGTGCAGTTTAGTGAGAAAGAATTTGTTTATAAATATTCTATGGTTTATTTGGTCTGGTACTATAATTTTCGACAGCTCCTTGCTTCTCCTATTCTGTTAGATCAATCACTAACAGTTGTAAGAAATAAAATAAAACTTTTTTCAGCTACTTTTCGTGGTGCATCCCTGCCCCATTCCTTTAGCTAATGTAGCATTGAATCGTTTTGGTTATTTATCCATAATTGTTCGGGTTAATTCGTTTAGCATGTAACGAATTTCATATTTCCCTGTATAAATCGCTAAATGTTAACTCCAATATAAGAACTGATATACAGTATAATAGCCTACCGGTGAATTTTACCCATTTTCAAATAAAATAAACGGATGATAGTAAGTTATTCAGCTGGTTGTATTATATCGGTGACCACGCCTCTATTTACGATGCCCATACCTCCTACATGTCCTACATAGCTAAATATTTATATTTTTTGAAACTCATCCAATTATTTAGTAATTTAATTACCTAGTAATTTTCTCTCATTTGTTCAACTCTACTGATTTGCACCGCCTGGAGGAATATGTTATCATTGGTAAAAACAAATACGTAGCTTTTGATATTTTATTATACATTTTTGAAAATTAATAGTATTATACTTAATTATATCACAATAGTTTAGATATTGTAAGTGTCCACATTGGTTTACTTTAGTGTTTATACTGTCTTGAATGAGAATTCATTTACATGCTTCTAATGGTATAGATAGCTTTAGGGTCTGTCTCAAGGCTACCTAAATAGTGTTTTATAAAATTATGTCTAAAAAATACCACTAAGTAACATTTAACTGTCGCTGCATTTTATCTTTGATGTTGAACTGTGTTCTAAAACTTATATCATTGTTAAATGCCTAATTGACATTGATACATACATCCAAATTTACATAATCCTGATATTCAATGTTGCCTTCAAATCGTATGATGATATCCAATAATTTGAAACATAAATATGTGAATTAAGTATTTTGGCCTATATTTTCGCCTTGGTAGGTCCAAATGTTTATTGTGTGCATCCTCACACGATAATGTGCATATGTAGAAAATATGTGCTTCCGCATGTATTATTGCACCAATATTGCATCACTTCTGCTGTAATCTTTCTGCACTGCAACAAATTTGACTCTTATGAGGCGGGCCTTATTCTGCAAAATTTTTTTGCTTAAATAGTCCCGCGCAGAGACAAAACGATATTTCAGTTCTAAACTGAGATCTTTTGACTACTGACGTCTTTTCAGCTCTTAAATTTCATGCTCACTACTTTTCTTCTTTTAAATCTCTAGTACGTACGATATTTTAGTTCTGATGAAAAAATAAAAATTATATGATGACCCTGCCCTTCAGATCCACCGTCACCGAAGTAATGTGATCAAAGTGTAAATTAAAATTTAAAATTTCACTAAAAACACTAGCTAGTCCTTCAATATTTATTAAATTTTTTCGAACCAGCATTTTTGGTCTCAGCGCCTTCGAATTTACAAAGACTCTTCAGCAGAATTTTTTAAATTATAAATTTTTATTTAAATAATAAATTTTATTTAAAACTGTTAACTGACACAACTACCTAAAGATTTCTGGGAATATAATAATATCAACTGGAAAACAGTTGATTTTTTTCAACTTTATTTCATTGTGAATATAGTCTTTTTCTAAAATCTCGAAATTATCTGGTATTTTTATAATCTTGGCATATTTGAACTTGGAACGTTATATTTCTCTTTAATACACCCTCATAATACGCTGCTGAATTATTTTATGGGGCAAGAATTACAAAACCATCGTCAACAACATAAAAATAAATAAAATACATAATTCGAGCCATAACGTTCAGCCTCTATCAAGCCCATGCAGCACCTATTTGTAAATCCCTCAGTATGCATAAATTGTTTGAACTGGTAGTTTCAAAATTTATGAGTAGAAAGTGTTCTCCATGAAATATTCCGTCCAACTAGTTCTATTCACCAACATTCAGCCGATCTGCATCCACTAAAAACGTATTTATTCCCCGCGTCAGGCTGGAACTTTCCTTTACAATTTCTAAAGTTTTCAGACCACAAAATTGGAATGAACTAACTGAGCAATGAAAAATTATAAATAAAAAAGAATAATTCGGTTGGTTATCAACTACGATATAAATATTATCTCGAAATCTCCCGAGTAAGTTGACTTCCTGACCTTGTGATGTTTCTTACTCTAATTTTTCATATTATTTATTTTCATATTATCTAATTTTACATATCATTGCTCAACAAATTACAAATACACTACATTACTGGATAAAAATTTGTCGACAGGTCCTAGCAAAGCTCTTATACTGTATGTGTCATTTATTTATATAGATTATTTCCAGTCTCTCTCTCTACTCTGGTTTTAAGCGCCAAAGTTCCAGGTCACAACCCACAAGTCCAGCCCCCAGACTTGTCTGACTGAAACTGTTCCAGCTCCAGGTGGAATGATTTAATTTTAAATCAAAACTCGTCTGTGACCTGCTGTGCAGTGCATGTCTCGTCTACAATTCAGCGTTTTGAGTTTGATTCAGTCCGTTATTATTTATGCAAGCAATAATGACTAGGCCTATATATCAGAGTTCCACTCGCCACAACGCACAAGATACAACTCACAAGAATTTTTCAGATACTAATAATCGTAACATCCGTATGTAGCACGAGCACCTAGCACCTGACTTCCTCTTCCATGATTCGTGGATCCAATTGACATTAACAGCTCAGAATCCAACTTCCGTTTCCTCTAAATATAGCTAGAATAGGCCTAATTCAGCACACAATATTGTAGCTTAACCTCATGCTTCCCTATTGGCTTCCCTGCTGGTAGGTAAGGCATCTATTCTGCTGCACTGCCGCAGGCCGGCAGGGGCTTGTTTTGTTTCCAAGAACTAGGCTACTGTACTAAACTACTCTACTTCCTAATTGTTGTACTTTACTGGACATGATGGGTGAGTACGGCAGTCGTCCTTCTGTCCTTGGCCACATGGCTAACATTCGGACTGTTCCACCCATCACTTTAGTACATATTGCACACAACTTGATTTTACTCGTTCTTCTCCATTGTCATTTAAAGTTCAACGTTACTATGTAATTTTTATTAATGTAGTGAATGGTGGCCTTGTTCAGTATTAAAAGAACGTAAAAATATTAATTGCAGTGCCGGAATAAGAATATAACAAATACAACATGTGCGATATTGAGGTTTCTGTTGAATTTTCCGTAGAAATTGGAAAATTTTGGAATATAGATTTATTTCAGCGCGGCTATTACCACATTCGTTCCAACCTCTCCGCTGCCTCGAAGTTTCCCACCAAGTGCGAAGTATGTCTACCGCGCCCTGTCGCTCACAACCTCGTGTTTGGGTCAGCAGTATACAAAGACGTCGCCATATCCAAAACCTTTCAGATTCTCTACAAAAACGAAGATGTAGAAATTAACGACGTTATATCATTTAAAGTAAACTTCCTTGCCGACAGTCAAATTCTTTTAGAGTCAATAAACGCGACGAAGTTTACTCTTAATTTAGATCTTTGGTTCGCGGATTCAACATGCGGCCCGGAACCGGAATTGATGCAATGCGTCAGCAGTCGCAGCCTACTACTCTCTCTCAACGTCTCCCACGGTCTCCACCACAGAGTCAACGTAATATTCGACTACTTCCACTTGTGCGCGATATCCGTAACGGTTCACGGACAACTAATCGCGATACACCAGCCCATCATAGAGGTTCCAAAATCTGAGAAATCCTCTAAGTGGGCGAAGAGGAAAACCGGACACCAAATGGTTGGATCAGAAGGACGCGAACACCCACGCACGTTGGAGGCATTACTGTTCGGTCCATGCGTCAACGGTTTCAACAATTACCACTCCCCTTCGGACTCACAACTCAGACGCGCATATTACCTTCATAAAGCCATCCTTCTAACAATCTTAGACTCGCATAAAGGTCTCCAGGACTCCGTTCGTGACCACGCCAAACAACTAAACTGCCGCCAACGAGTTTTGTTCGAGTTCTCTAACCCTCTCATTAAACTCGATTCATTGGTGACGCACATCGCAACTCTAACGAGCTCGGACGACGTTGTAGCCACGGTGAACGCGGACATCTCACAGTGCTGCAGCGAGATGTTCCTCTTGTGGACTCAGTTCCTCGACCTCGTTACAATGAACCCCGTAATCGATGTCTACCTCGCGAAACGGCACCACGTAGACCGCCTGAACCGCAGTCTCCACGGATTCGTTACGCGCTCCGCCGGCGTGTCCACTCGCTCGATCTGCACAGAATCCCCGCACAAACACCTCGCCTACGCCCACCACTTCAAGTCGTCCCAGTATATGTCGATGGTCCCGTCGCTACCAATAGAGTGCGTAGAATTAGACGGAGATTCTAACAATTTACCAATTATATTCGAGCAGATTTACAGTCTCGAGTTTGATAATTCGCCTTTTAGAACTCTTTCCCCCACGGAAATTCATCCCATGATCGATTCCACAGATATTATAGAAGAGTCCTCAGCTATACTGCCTCACTCTTCTGCAGTGGATCGTTCTCCTTCTACAGTGAATCCTTATCCTTCTGTAGTGGGTCCTTCATCTTCTGCTGTGGATCCGCTATCTTCTACAGTGGATCCTACACCGTCTGTAGTGGATCCTCCATCTTCTGCAGTGGATCCCCCATCTTTCACCTTGGAGCCTCCTTCTTCTGCAGTGGATCCTCCATTTTCTGCAGTGGATCCTCCATCTTCTGGAGTGGTTCCTATGTCCTCTGAAGTGGTTCCTTTAGCTACTGAAGTAGTTTCTTCATCTTCTGCAGTGGCTCTTCCATCACCTACTATATTTATTCCACCTTCAACAACACATATTACGCCTTATACACCGCCCGATAGTAGACTAAACGGGGATGATACAGCCGGTGTACCTAACGACTTCTGTGACATCGCACACGAACAGGTCGTTGATAACGACTCGATCATTGAGGACCCCGGGGATCTTATATCTTATAAAGTTTCAAAGAAAAAGGGAAAGTCGACTAAACGTAAACCGCGAAGCGCCACTTTCAGTAAATCCAACCCTAGAGATTCGCTCGATCTTTTCTTAAAGTCGATGCGGCGACACAAGTTAGCGAAAATGTTGAAGCGACGTGGAATAAAGACGGATGAGCCGGTTGTGCTACTTGACTACCGCGAGTGGGACACCCCCAAGACGGCGGTCTCCCTCCCCAGCATTCATCCCTCCTCCCCTCCCCTCCCCCCGCCTGCCCCCGCCTCCTCCCCCTCCCTGGCCCATTCTCTCCCCGATCTTGTCCACTCCTTGCTCACCAATCGCTCGTACACACGGCGGCGTACCCAGTCGGTGGGTTCCGCCTCCGACGACGAACATCTACTCGCCTGCCTCGAGTCGCTCCTGGACTCCGGACAACTAGTAGGCCGGAAACGCCGCGACTCTACCAAACAGTTCACTGACCTCCTCTTAGCGCTACGATCCTGTAACTACCAACTACCCGTGTGCAATACTTGTATGTGCTTTAAACTGTCGGAAGATTCCCTTATGCAGTGTCTGTCGCAGGGGCCGGCGGTACAATCCACCGATAGTTCAACAATGGAGTGCGACGGTTCGAACCAATCTCAACTCCGATTCAACTCTGTTATGTCGGTAGTTTCGGAGGAGAGTTTGGTGTTGGAGAGTAAAGCGATTAACGGAGGTGTAGCTAAGGTCCCCGCGCTCGTTGCTCGGGCCAACACCACCGGCGACGCCGTAGAGCTGTGTCGGTGCGGACTGTACGACGATACCTCCGACGGTTCAACCGATCCCGAGATTGCGGCCCTCCCGGTGGGAAAGAAAATGACGAAAATACCGAGTAGATCAGGTTCGTTGCCTTGATAAGGAAATACCTACTTATAATATAATACAAATAAATATGAATGCTCGTTCTTTTGAAAATGACTCACCAAGTCGTAACCTATTTGATGATATATTTTCTGTATTACAGTCCCCGCTGAGTCGCTGTCGCCCAGAATTTCTAGACGACTTGAAGTAACTATTGAATATAAAAAGAAATATTCAATACGTTTATAATGTAAATATTTAATGTGGAATTAAATTTGTTTAGGTATATTATCGGGTAAGTCGTCTGGTGTCGTCGGTAAAACCTGTTCGGTTTGTCTCCCTCTCAAGTCCTGTACGAAGGGAGGAGTTGAGGAGGAGCCATATGGAGAGGAGTTTGAGACGTGGATGTCCGGCGACGAGGAACTTCCCCGGACGTTGGACGATGTGCGGAGACGCGTTCTCGACAACATCAACGCGAGCGCCTCCCGTCCGTGGAACTTCGTAGAACCTCTGGATCCCCGCACCTCCAACTGTCTCCCCTACTTCTCCCGCCCCGGTCACTACGACTCCGAGGACTCGGACACCCATCTTGTGGTCTGCGTCCACGGACTCGATGGTAACTCTACGGACCTGCGACTGGTTCGCACCTACTTGGAGTTGGGACTCCCCAACGTCCAGTTGGACTTCCTAATGTCCGAGTACAACCAGTCGAACACGTTCACTGATTTCGAGTTGATGACGGATCGTTTAGTCGGAGAGGTTTTCCGTTACATCAGCAACTCTGGAGTCTTTCCTAAACGCGTAAGTTTGCTCGGTTAATTATTGTCTGTCTACCGACAGGTCAGTATTTCTTGGCGAAGAAAAAGTTGGACCTACAGAAATAAGGAAAGTAAAAAGTGTTCTTTAACTTATAGCTTAAATGCTATAACATACAGATGTTTACTACCCGAATGAAAGTAGTGAGTGAGTGCAACTTAGCAACAAGTATGTCTGTTTTTTTATTTAAAAATAGTAACATTCCGCTTCGTATGACACTTGTGTTGTGGTTTTGTATGTAATATTGTTAGCTGACTTTCTCAAATTATTATTATTATTATAGGCTGAATGTCACTGTCCAAATATACCAAACTTCACATTTAAATGCATTTAATAATTATCTTTGCGTATTAAACTGCAAATGTATCATGTAATATGGTAGGTGTTCTTAGACAGTTAAAATGTAATATTGGTATATAATATTTTAATTCATTTGTAATTATGCATTTAATTTAGAATTAAATTTTTATAAACAAAGTGACTTGGGAAAGTGACTCATTTGTAGTTTTTGTTTTATTTTTTATTGGGCAAGTGACTTCACACCTTTTATAATAATACGGATTAATAAACATAATATCAAAAATTGTGTTATTTATATGGCTAGTATTTCAATTTATTATCATTTATATCCTGTAATTGATCTCTAATTTAGGTGAGTTTTGTCGGCCATTCTCTGGGAGCAGTCCTCGTTCGATCAGCTCTATCCAGGGAGGCTATGGCTCCGTTGCTACCCATCCTACACACCTACCTATCGTTATCTGGGCCGCATCTCGGCACCGCCTACAACTCCTCCAACATTGTATCCGCCGGACTCTGGTTGATGCAGAAATGGAAGAACTCCCTGTCGCTTCTCCAACTGTCTCTTAGAGACTCGGACAACCTAAACGAGACCTTCCTCTACCGTCTCAGCAAACAGCCGCAACTCGCGTTGTTCCGTAACATCCTGTTGGTCGGTTCCGTGCAGGACCGATACGTGCCGTTACACTCGGCGCGCATCGAGTTATGCCGGGCATCCAATCGCGACTCAACTCCCTACGGCGACGCCTATAAGTGCATGGTGGACAATCTATTGTCGCCAATAAGCACGGCGGGTAGAGATTGCCGACTAGTTCGCTATAACGTGGTGCATGCGCTGGGGGGCTCGGCTAATACCCTGCTCGGTCGAGCCGCTCACATCGCAGTTCTCGACTCTGAGATATTTTTAGAAAAATTCTTTTTAGCAGCAGGTCTGTCGTATTTTAAGTAAAAAAATAGTGCCGTTTACTATATTACATAGGCGTGGTAAATTAATTTTAACTTACTAACTCCAATATTATACGATTTTCCCGTATAGAATTCGTTTATTGTAGTTATCCATCCCAACGTACAGAGTAAACTCACAAATATATTCAATTATCTTGCCTTTCAATAAATTAGTGCTTTCCTTTAATTGTGCCACTTTTTATTTTCCTTTTATTTCACAACTTATTTTATATTATATATATATTATATTTATGGCAACTACTTTATTAGTGTATCAAATTGAATGTACAATCATTAAATATGACCCTAATTTTATGTTCCTCGTTACGTACCGGTATTTGATAGACCTGTGTGATTTATTAAGCTAGTTTACCCCGTGGTAATTTACTGTGCCCTCTCTTTAACATGATAAATAATATCCCCTCTACCCTATCCGTAGCTAAATCAATTCCCCCAGATTACCATCATTCCTTCTGGTAACAATTTATTATGTGTCAGTTTGACCCAAATTATCATTCCGGCGCATTAGTTCCCAAGATAATCGGGTCTTTCATTGTCTATTCACTGGAAATTCATAGTTTTTTTATTTAAAAATAAGTTCTTAAATTAATTCATTATTATTAATCACTTTTGGCGAGGCGACACGTACGTTCAAATGGGGGGTGGGGGGTGAATATGAAATCGTGGTACCTAAATGCGACATATTGTTGGACAGTTCAGTTGTATATTAAATTGCATATTGCAGAATTCAGTGCAGAGTGTGTTTACGATACATATTATAGGTAACTTATTAGCTGCCTATAAATTTATCGGAGAAATGTTTAATATGTAAACAACTCTTCAAGATGATTTATTATAATGATTTGCTTTGTGTCGTTATTGAGTTATTTTTAATGACATTTTGTCGATGATTCACGTTGTAGTTGAACCATCGCGGTAACACTCTTTGTGCCTTCGGGATGCCACAGCATGCTTCCCTGTTTCACGGTAGGTCGCTTTCTCGCTTTTGTTCTCAATGTCGTAAGCGCACCATGTGATCTCTGTGTTATCGTATAATAATAGTGATAGGTTGTGAAAATGGGGATATTTCGCGATTAGATTGGGTAAACTAGCTTCGGCGTAATTAAGGACGAGTAAAATCTCGCATAGTGGAACAAAGGTAATGCTGTTATTATTATGGGTGGGTGCACTTAGATTTTGCCAGGTGCGTGTGTAGTGGATGTAGCCTTATGAGAAATAATTTATATATTATTTCGCAGGATTTTCTATTTCGTAATACTGTAGCATTCACTGGTACAATAACCTTGTTGGCCGTGGACTAATTACAAGCGACTTATTATTACAGTGGTATTATTTGTACATTGTTAGTATGTATCTTATTTTATTTTAAAATATGGAATGAATTCGAGAGCTCGATTTAATTTATTGATTATTTTAAAGAATAAAGGAGTCAGGATGTTGCAACATATGTTTTTATTGTTCTTTTCCCAAATGGAATCATATTCCCAAACCGGCTGTCTCCAGGAAGCTTCAAAGGACTGAACTTTCTTAATTGTATATCTATCATGGGTGGAACTGTCAGTACTCCTTGGGCGTATATGGGGTAGCAGCCTCCAGTAGCTACACATTGATTATATCTTAATAAATTGTGTTCTTGTTTATTTCCCAAGGTTACCTCACAACTAACAAGTAGCTCATCTAGGGTGTGGCGAGCAGCTTCAACCTTGGTCGATAGTCACGATTTGTAGAAATATTCTCAACACAAGCTAATTTCGCTAAAAGCGGTTTCACTGGAATTCCTTCCAATTCCAATCTGCGGAATCTTTCGACAATAAATTATTACTTAGCGTTCCGCCTCATACGGATCAAGTAATTGACGTGCTATTAGGCCCTACAATTACACTTAAATTTGACGTCCTGGAGTTCAACTTGCTCCTTTACGCAGTCCAATTAAGTCATGGGTTGGCTTAGTTCCCTGAGGCCATACCATGATGGGGGGGGGGGGGGGGGGGGGAGGTTACATTATTTCTATTTTTTTTTTGGACAACACCTTTATCTTTCTTTTCAAGGTTGTCTGTCAAAAGAAAAGTGATTGGTTTTTGCTATAATTGGATTGTTGGTTCCTAAACCACAATACTAAACCTGTAGTTTATATAAATAGGTCAGTTTAGACTTGAAACCACACGGGCGGCTTCTATTAACTAACATTAATTATTTGTCTGGATAATAAAAATAAAATAAATTATTGAGCGTCTTTAGCTGGTGCAGTTTATTGAGGGTATCCCGCTAAAGACCTCCAATAATTTATTTTATTTTTATCATCCATACACTACTGTATGTTACCGCTGGTAGGTACAACCCATAGGACCCATATTACGTTAAACACATTTGTCTATAGTTATTCCATAATTAAATTTATCTATGTACCTCTTAGGCCACCTACCTAGTATACGGTAAATTAGCCAGAAAATAATGAGACCAAATTTTAACGAATTTCTTGGAAAAATAACGGTCGTGTCAGGTCTGAGTCATTTATAAATCCAATAATTGAAAGATCACATTACTTAAAAAGATTGTACCCTAGTAGCACACCAACGTTCACCTCACGTTTAGAATAGTTCTAATAACGTGGATAACGTTGTTCTGATAACGTTCTAGGTGCGTTCACGGTACACGTTCATCTAGGAAGGGATTTGTCCCGCTCAAAAAACGTTGATTCGACGTCATCTTATAAACGTTAGATATTCGTTCTAAAATGGTCCGTTCAACTAATTATTTACCGAACTCCTTTTGAACGGTTTAATATTGTTTTGAAAAGGTTCAATAATGGTTCCTTCCAACGTTCAAAACTGTTGGTTTGAACTGTGCTTGAACTAAAAGTGTGGTTCAAAAATGCCCCCCCCCCCCCCCCCCCCCTGGACAACTGACCACCGCTGTTAGTGTAACGATTTGTGTACTGCATGACTGCAGCAAAAGTAAATAAACTGAACATGAAAACAAACATTTGCTTGTTGAAATAACACCACAAGTTTATATTGAATATTAGCACTACTTACTTTATCACAAATATACCGAATTTACCGAACATGAGAAACATGGAAAGAAATATAACAAGGAGATAAATCAAATAGGAAATACATAATATATCATTAAGGTAAAAGTTAAATATATAAGTCTAGAGTTAATTATTACAGAGTTGGAGTACTGTGTAATGATATCTTTCTCTGGGTAGCATTCCTTCGTTTTCTCCTGAATTTTGTAGCTAGTCGAATCCCCACACACACTCCATCCATAATAAATTGCCTTTCCCAGCTGTAACAAAAATAAAATTTATTTAAAAATAAAAAAAATTAAAAGAAACATTTTATGCACTACTTTACTTCAAAAAAAGGAAGGAGCCGATTATATAATTATACCTAATGAATAGCATGTTGTATAAGTCACTTTTACTCCAAGTGATATACTGTTAGGCCTATACTTTTATAAACTGTATACTCTTGCACAAATATGAAACCGAATCTTTCTAATGTGATGCTCATTTATACATACATGTATAATATAAATATACATATAATATATATGCCGCCTCCGCTTTGCAGGACATTGCTTTCGCCGTGAGAACCAGTGAGTCGGTGCACAATCTTGCGCTTTGACACCCCATGATTTCACCCAAGACGCCTCTTAAAGGACATTGGCTTTGGAGATGCTGATAATTATGGGGACAGGGAATTGCGGCGGTGGAATTTTGTATATGACCTGGCATATCATTCTTTGCATGCTGCTTCACAGTAAGCCAATTGAAGGTTGCATGGTGGTGGTGGTGAAACAAATTTTTGTTATAGATAGATAAATACTTACATACCGCATTATAAACTTGAGAGATTCAACCAAAGAATTTAAGTATTTAATTTACCGCTGTGCCATAAGCAGGCTGATCGGTAAATTGGATCAATTTAAAAAATTTATATTTATTCAATCATATTTTTTTGCATTAATTTTATCTGTTTATAACAACAATCTTCGAATTAAATTACATGCAGTACCGCTCATGTGATATATTAAATTACATATTTTAAAGCTAATAACTCTATGTCTAAAGTTCTGTCATATATTCGACTAGAAATAAAATTATTAACTAATAATTAAATTTTAAATAATTACCTTTAGTCTCTTTGATGGATGGCGGCCCTTTATTATTGGTCCCGATACGGTTGAAAAGCATCACAAGATTGACCTCGATCTTCGCACTGTTCACCTATTGAATATATGTACCCCATGACGGCATGACGTATGTACCCCATGCCGTTATAAAAATATACAGCAAATAATTGAGACGCAACAAAAATTAATTTAAATTACAGTTATACAATGCAGTATGTTGTATTACACACCGTTATACAGTACTACTGTATACTTTGCTCCTGAGTTCTGTATGAACCAATATACCACTATTTTACATCATTCAGTACTTGGGCAGTTCCAGTATTGCCTGTAATTGGATGACTCATCACAGACACTGGTTCCCATAGCGTGGGAAAGTTTGTCGTTCAGATAATTATTATTTTGAACGGAAAATGTTTAGTATTGAACCGCTATTGAACTACGGTTATGAAAAACATAGTTTGGACATTTTTTGAACGACAATTTTAAAAATATCTGAACTGAAATTGAACTGGTTAATTTTTATTGGATAATAAACAATATTGAAACGTTCACAATAGAAAACGGAAATATAACTTGCCATTTACAAATCGTTACTTTTCAGTTTCTGAACTCAAATTGAACTGGTTATTGCTTTGGACGCCATTCAAACGTCCAAGAACATTAACGGGAAATTAACTGATACCATTAATGAACGTTACTTTTCAGTTGAAACACCAACACCATTTAGGCGTTATTATATGGAGACTAATTTAGAACGTTCAAATCGGGTACAGTATGTGCGACGTTTATGGAGTGGACATGTTCTCAACGTCCAAAAGCTGTGTGTGAACGTTATGTGCTACTAGGGTAGGTCCTATGGGTTGTAGGTATTGTGGGTTGTAGGTCCTATGGGTTGTAGGTCCTGTGGGTTGTAGGTACTGTGGGTTGTAGCTGTATGTACTGTGGGTTGTAGATCCTATGGGTTGTAGGTACTGTGGGTTGTAGGTACTGTGGGTTGTAGGTGCTATGGGTTGTAGCTGTATGTACTGTGGGTTGTAGATCCTATGGGTTGTAGGTACTGTGGGTTGTAGGTACTGTGGGTTGTAGGTGCTATGGGTTGTAGGTACTGTGGGTTGTAGGTACTGTGGGTTGTAGGTGCTATGGGTTGTAGGTACTGTGGGTTGTAGGTCTTATGGGTTGTAGGTACTGTGGGTTGTAGGTACTGTGGGTTGTAGGTCCTATGTGTTGTAGGTACTGTGGGTTGTAGGTCCTATGGGTTGCAGCTGTATGTACTGTGGGTTGTAGGTACTGTGGGTTGTAGGTCTTATGGGTTGTAGGTGCTGTGGGTTGTAGGTGCTATGGGTTGCAGCTGTATGTACTGTGGGTTGTAGGTACTGTGGGTTGTAGGTCTTATGGGTTGTAGGTGCTGTGGGTTGTAGGTGCTGTGGGTTGTAGGTGCTCTGGGTTGTAGGTACTGTGGGTTGTAGGTACTGTGGGTTGTAGGTAATGTGGGTTGTAGGTACTGTGGGTTGTAGGTACTGTGGGTTGTAGGTCCTATGGGTTGTAGGTCCTATGGGTTGTAGGTCCTATGGGTTGTAGGTACTGTGGGTTGTAGGTCCTATGGGTTGTAGGTCCTATGGGTTGTAGGTCCTATGGGTTGTAGGTCCTATGGGTTGTAGGTACTGTGGGTTGTAGGTCCTATAGGTTGTAGGTACAACTGTGGGTTGTAGGTCCTATGGGTGGAAGATAACTATGCTTATTCCCCAGAAGTTAGTTATTTTCCCAGTTATTTAACCCGCGGGCAGGAAACAACCCGAGGGCGAAGCCCGAGGGTGTTCCTGCCCAAGGGTTAAATAACTGGGAAAATAACTAACTTCTGGGGAATAAGTAAGTTGTTACACATTAATTATGGTATGCATTTCGATTATTTTTATCCCTTAACAACTATTTACAGATTCTAAAAGGGCATTGTTTGGGGGGAGAGTTTACAAAATGGGGCTTGGGAAGTTTTGGGGGTGTTTATATTGATTTTGCCCAGTTATTTTGCCCAAGGGAATAATAACACCCAAGCTCCAAAGGTAAAACATTAGGCCTACTGTGTCATGTGTGTTGTATAGCTCTATGCTTAATTAATCCAATCGCCGTAAGATTCGATCATCAAAAAAGCACCTGAATTTGTTAGTGAATATTGATGTCAAACTTATTTAAATGGTTTACATTCTAAAATTCCTATTTTCTTACATTGGCCGCTAGGGGTAACACATATTTTCACATTTACATCTTTCGCCGGGAAAACTAAGTTCAATGCAATCCTAGGCCTACTGTATGATTAACTATTATTCCCTAGGGAAAAAAGTAGGTACTTCTTTTTCTCCACATTTTGAGCTATATTTAAGTTAACTAAATAGTAATTAATATTCCCATAGTAACGGGTTGTTATGCCAGTTTTAAAAGAAGGATGTCACTTAGAGTCAACCAACACCTATCTCCGCTCCACTATATCAAAGTATGGTCTAGAAAATGTAGTGTTGGCTAAGAACTGCATAAAAGTAAAGTAAAGTTATATTTAAACGTGTAAGAAGAAACACCCGAGGCAACAACCCAAAGGCTCCATTATCTTGGCTATTATCTGTAACGCAGGGAAGGCACCACACTACTCCCAAGGTCGAGTACTCTGGTTATCTAACCATATTCTTTACTCCTTAACTCATGACAGGTTGCCATTAGCCTACAGTACAACTGGAAGCTAGCAAAAATTTGGCTGTTCTGGGGCTTGAACACCAGACCTTCCGCATAGAAGACCGGTTAATACTTTTTTTTTACTTTACTTTTATATTAAAACGTTTCAATGTCTGTATTAAAAAGGAAAAGGCAGAAAGAGGCGAACGTATTTAAACGACATTCTTAGATAGGCCTATCTTTTTTTAACATTTAGGAGGAAGGAACTGGAGAAACGCCTCACTGCAGTACGAGGTAGTACGGTACCTTGCAGCCTATATAAATACAGGCCAAACTAGACCTACCTGCAGGGCTGCAGGCTGCAGACCTGGTACGGTGCGACTCTGGACTGTGACACTATGTAGGCCTACTGTACCGGTACCTCTTAATTTGCTGTGGAAATTGAAAGTTTAGTCATAGATCAGTGCCATCAGTATAATTCGTCAGTATGAGTATGACAAATGAGGTGATTAATGAGACATAAATAGGCCTTGCTGTCTAGTGGAGCACAGCCCAATAATAATGAAACATGAAATACAAAACGCCCAATAATAATGAAACATGAAGTACAAAACTAGTCGGTGGTCTGAATACCTGATTTACACCTGATGTGACACACAACAGACCTAAGACGAGTACAGCAGCATTACCGGTTCCTATGTTTATTGTATGTCAGTATGTGGTGTCACGATAAACACTTCACTACTAAGAGGGAATAACATGGTTATTTTGCCCTAGGGCAAAATAACTTTTTTGGCCGTAGCCCAGCATTAGGGGTAGTTATCATCCCGCTAATAAATGTGTAACAACGTTGGTTGTAGGTACTGTGGGTTGTACGTACTGTGGGTTGTAGATCCTATGGGTTGTAGGTACTGTGGGTTGTAGATCCTATGGGTTGTAGGTACTGTGGGTTGTACGTACTGTGGGTTGTAGCTGTAGGTCCTACCTATAGGTTGTAGGTACAACTGTGGGTTGTAGGTCCTATGAGTGGAAGATAACGTGGGTTGTAGGTACTATGGGTTGTAGGTACTGTGGGTTGTAGGTACTGTGGGTTGTAGGTACTGTGGGTTGTAGGTCCTATGGGTTGTAGGTCCTATGGGTTGTAGGTACTGTGGGTTGTAGGTCCTATAGGTTGTAGGTACAACTGTGGGTTGTAGGTCCTATGGGTGGAAGATAACGTGGGTTGTAGGTACTATGGGTTGTACGTAGTGTGGGTGTAAACCCCCAGAGCAGCTGGTGCGAATGAACTTATTCACTCTAGGCATCAAGCAGCTAAGGAGGTAAGTTAAATGGAGCCAAAACAGGGATGCAGTCCCTTGCCCAATAAAAAAATATTATAGGTCACTTGCCCAATATATTTCATTTTTAACCGAAAGTAGGTCACTTTACCAATAGGTCACTTGCCCAAAACTCGACTTACAGAATAAGTCACTTGCCCAATAAGTTTTTTGAGACCATAATTTCCATTCACTACGTATTCTGCCTGTTACTACTCCTACTACATCACATAATCAGATAGTGGCGCACATTGAGCGCAAGTGAAAATAGTGATCCTCTGCGCAAATTGAGCGCAAGTGAATTAATTTATAGTTTATTGTTTTGGTTAGAAAACACCGCCACTGTAACGTGCTCCTTTCCATTATTGTTCTTAATTAAATAAAGCTAAATCTCAAAATATTGGGCAAGTGCCCTATTCGAAAACTGGCCTATTGGGCAAGTGTCCTATTGGGAAAGTGACCATATCAGATCTAGTTATTGGGGAAGTGACTCATACGGAAAGTGTCTTAAGGTAAATATTATTGGGCAAAAGTCTCATTGGGGAAGTGTCACTCACTATTGGACATCTGACACTTAACCCCAATACAGAGCGTACAGTATAGCAGCCCGGCTTACTACAACTGTACACACAGGTAGCTCAATTAATAGGCAGCAAGGCAGGCCAGGCCCTACGGCTACACACATACACTTCATCCGTTCGTTCAATACGTAATGCCCTGTCCCTGTCTGATTGATAGACTGAATCGGAATGTGGCCTATATTAACCTGACCACACAAGTTAAATGGAGCCAATACAGAGAGAGAGAGAGAGAGAGAGAGAGAGTGTACAGTAGAGCAGCCCGGATTACTAGCTCATTATAATGCCCTGTCAGATTGATAGACTGAATCGGAATGTGGCTTATATTAACCTGACTACACAGCCAGCCTCAGCAATTAACTGGCGGCAATTACAGTATTACTGTATATTACTAAATAGAAAATAGAACCATTAATTAAGCTACTACTACAGCAGTATTCAGTATAAAGCTACTACTACATGCATTTTATTTTGTTGTAAGTAACTTTTTGTGAAAGTCGTTAACAAGTTTGACAAAAAACTTTTTTTTATCAACAAAAAAAGGTAATGTTGAATTTAATTTCAAAGAAATTTCCATGATTTTTTATACTAGCTAGTTTTTACTAATTTTTATAAAAATGTTATAGAACACGTGTTAGCCACCAAATTTGATAAATATTTTTGTTCTTAGAACACATTTTTATTTTTTTTACTAGCTAATTTTTTCTACTTTTTTTTATAAATGATCTAGAAATAGAACACGTTTTAGTTATCAATTTTGATAAATATTTTTGTTCTAGAACACATTATTTATGTTCTAGAACGCATTTACTATGTTATATCTTCTGTGAGGCATTAGCCATTGTTTTTTTATGGGTAACTAGTGATTGTTTGAGGGAGCTACTGTTTTTAAAATTACAAAACCAAATTTTTGTTACCTCGTTTTTTATATATTTTTGGACCAAATGTTAATGTATATTATCATGATGTTTTTTGTTCTACAGCGTAAATTATTTGAAAATACTAGCTAAACTAATAAAAAGTACTAGCTAACACAAAATTAAAATTACTAGCTACCATATTACTGGCAGAAGAGAAGGTCAAATAATTGTTCTAGAACACAAAACCACATGTTAAAAGCCATTTTCATATGAAAAAATTGGACAAAAGGTGGCTACCCATAACAAAGTAGGCAAAGTCCGCCTAATTCCAGTAAGAAAGACAAGGTAGGTACGATATTGAACCCAATTTAAATGCCCTTAACGATAAAGATAATAAATCCTTTCTTCACATACCGAACGCTGATAAGTTGACATAATGTAACAAAATTACATACATCACTGAGTGCAAAGGTCACTTGTAAGCGTTAAAGGCCCTTGTTTGTTTATCTGAACCTCCCTCGCTCCGCTCGCTCGCTTATTTTATTTATGTTCTAGAAAAGTATATAATACTTTTCTATTGTTCTAGAACTCTTCAATGCAGCAATGTTGCCTTAGTACAGTAGTAACAATGACATAAGTTTTAAAAACATAAGTAAATACATAAGTTCTATATGGTACTTTAGCCATATTTTTAGTGTTTTTGTTATTGGTGGATGTTCTAGAACATTAGTAGGTAATATTATTTATTATGGTAGCTAGAGTTTTTTTTACTATCTTAGTATTATTTTCTAGTTAGTATTGTTTGAAAAAATGTTTTAATACTTTTTTCTTTAATTACTTTAATATTAATACCGGTATCTAATTTCTACTCATTCTATTATCTGAAAAAAAATTTATGCTAGAGTTCCGTATAGAACTGCAGTTTTAAAACATATGTCATTGTTACTATGGCAACATTGTTGAGTTCTAGAACAAATTAAAATTATTATATACTATTCTAGAACATAAATGAAATAAAAAATATAATGTTCTAGAACATATAGCTATTTTTTTTTAATTTTAAAATAGCTAGTAAATTTAAAAAAATATCCAATTTGGTAGATAAATTTTCTAATAAATAAATTATATAAATAAATAAATTTTTTCGTATTACTAGCTATTTTAAATTTGAAAAATAACTAGCTATATGTTCTAGAACATTATATTATTTTTATTATTTATGCTCTACAGTAGAATAGTGTATAATACATATAATATTACATAAATAAAATAAAAAATAATAATGTTCTAAAACATATAGCTAGTTTTTTTTAATTTTAAAATAGCTAGTAAATTTAACAAATAATACAATTTGGTACCGGTAGATAAATTTTTTAATAATAATATATATAAATAATTTTTTTTTATTACTAGCTATTTTAAATTTAAAAAATAACTAGCTATATATTCTAGAACAATAATTTTTTATTTTATTTTTGTATTAGAATAGTGTATATTATATATTTTTTGTTCTAGCACTCTTCACTGTTGCCATGGAAACAATGATTTATGTTATAAAAATGCAGTTCTATACGGAACTGTTACCAATATTTAATACTTTTTTTTTCTTTAAGTACTTTAATACAGTAATATTAATATCTAATTTCTACTCGTTCTAGTATATTAATTGATTAGGAATAGTTCTTTAGTTCTTCAGTTTCTCCGTTAATAGAGCCAAACAAATTTCTTCAATACCAATATCAACCTCAATTGGTGTATTTTTATATGTATTTTGATGTTCAGACATAGCTAGCTAGAAAATCGTATAAAATCAAATATACAGAATATAGTTTAAATCGTATTATGTTTTTATAATGTTCTAGAATGAATACAAATCACCATAACAATAATTGGTACTTCTGCAGTATACCCCCACACCTTGATATATGTTTTATCACTTTCCTTTACTTAGCGAGAATCAAAGAGAAAGGAAGAAAACAAATTTGAACATTTAATAAATGACATAGTACAATTGTATAAATGTTAAGAAATTGAGAGGGTGTGGGGGTATACTGCAGTAGTACCTAATAATTTACAAAAAAAAAGTAATTTCGATATTATTATTATATTGTTTAAATACAATCCGATTTTTTTCGAAAAAAATGTTCTAGAAAAAAAAATATTTGTTGTAGAACATTATTTTTTTAAAATTAATAGCTAACATGTTCTAGAACACTGTCAAAAGATTTAGCAAAACCTAGCTAGTATTAAAAATGTTGTGCGGGGTGTATGGCTGCCATAGTAGTACCAAATCTGATTCACCCAGTAAGAAGTTGGGGGAGGTCAAACTCATGTAATTTCATAAAAGTTTGTAGAAAATTGAAGAGGATGGGTGGCATATGAATTAAGAGTATACATAAACAAAAAACATAGTATAAGTTACAACAACTAAATTCTAGGATTTGAATTCAATATCTGACTTACAATGTTTAAATAAATGTTAATTCAAAAGGAAATTAATCTGATGCTGACATGACAATGAAAAATAAAGAGGCGGGAGGTGAACCCTATCAACGTCCTTGTCATAATTTACTTAAAAAGAGAAAGCGTCGAATAAAAATTGCAAATGTTCTTGCTGTTGAAACTATTATGGATAAGATGTTGTGGGCGATTGATACAAACAACGTTTTAAGAGTTGATGAAATCAATGACATTAACACATACTCTAAACCATTAATTCGACGACGTGGTTTTCGTCATTATTGTTTAAATAGGAAATGCCGTTTCTGTGCCAAATTTATCGGTAGCGAAGAATTTTGGTGCTCATCGCATAAACTTAAGCTTGGCCAATTTCCGCGGGATCTCCGAAATCCCAAATTAATTACTGTTATCGGTAGTGGAAATCTCAAACACGGAAAACCAAGTACAGCTAATAATGGTACAGATAATGGTAGCAGTAACAGTGTTGATATAGATAATGGTTCAACACGCACCATTGATAACAATTTCAGAGTTCTTGATATGGTCTTAGGTGATGGAAGGATGCGTAAATCGCATTTACGTATTAAGAAAAATAAATGTTTTGTCTGCAAACAATTTGTTTCGAAGAAGGCATCACACTGTATGAAACACAGACTCTTAAACGCAACCAGAGCGCGTCATATATCAACGTTTAACCAGAACGTTTTACCAGACCGGTTAACGGGGGAGAAGTCCGTTCTCAGAAGTGGCAATATTAATGGAGTTGATAATAACATAACGAATGTGTCTTTGAAGCAAGAGCAGGGTCACATGGATCCTTATTCAATGAGTGTCCATCAAGATTCTAACTTAACTCTAAAAAATATTTCAAGCGAGTCAGTTGGCAGAGTTGGTAATATTCATGGAGTTGATAACAACATAACGAATGTGTCTTTGAAGCAAGAGCAGGGTCAAATGGATCCTTATTCTATGAGTGTCCATCAAGGTTTTAACTTAACTTTACCAAATATTTCAAGCGAGTCAGTTGTCAGAGTTGGTAATATTCATGGAGTTGATAATAACATAACGAATATGTCTTTGAAGCAAGAGCAGGGTCACATGGATCCTTATTCAATGAGTGTCCATCAAGATTCTAACTTAACTCTACCAAATATTTCAAGCGAGTCAGTTGTCAGAGTTGGTAATATTCATGGAGTTTATAACAACATAACGAATATGTCTTTGAAGCAAGAGCAGGGTCACATGGATCCTTATTCAATGAGTGTCCATCAAGATTCTAAGTTAACTCTACCAAATATTTCAAGCGAGTCAGTTGTCAGAGTTGGTAATATTCATGGAGTTGATAACAACATAACGAATATGTCTTTGAAGCAAGAGCAGGGTCACATGGATCCTTATTCAATGAGTGTCCATCAAGGTTTTAACTTAACTTTACCAAATATTTCAAGCGAGTCAGTTGTCAGAGTTGGTAATATTCATGGAGTTGATAACAACATAACGAATATGTCTTTGAAGCAAGAGCAGGGTCACATGGATCCTTATTCTATGAGTGTCCATCAAGATTCTAACTTAACTCTACCAAATAATTCAAGCGAGTCAGTTGTCAGAGTTGGTAATATTCATGGAGTTGATAACAACATAACGAATATGTCTTTGAAGCAAGAGCAGGGTCACATGGATCCTTATTCAATGAGTGTCCATCAAGATTCTAACTTAACTCTACCAAATATTTCAAGCGAGTCAGTTGTCAGAGTTGGTAATATTCATGGAGTTGATAACAACATAACGAATATGTCTTTGAAGCAAGAGCATGGTCACATGGATCCTTATTCAATGAGTGTCCATCAAGGTTTTAACTTAACCTTACCAAATATTTCAAGCGAGTCAGTTGTCAGAGTTGGTAATATTCATGGAGTTGATAACAACGTAACGAATGTGTCTTTGAAGCAAGAGCAGGGTCACATGGATCCTTATTCAATGAGTGTCCATCAAGGTTTTAACTTAACCTTACCAAATATTTCAAGCGAGTCAGTTGTCAGAGTTGGTAATATTCATGGAGTTGATAATAACATAACGAATGTGTCTTTGAAGCAAGAGCAGGGTCACATGGCTCCTTATTCTATGAGTGTCCATCAAGATTCTAACTTAACTCTAACAAATATTTCAAGCGAGTCAGTTGGCAGAGTTGGTAATATTCATGGAGTTGATAATAACATAACGAATATGTCTTTGAAGCAAGAGCAGGGTCACATGGATCCTTATTCTATGAGTGTCCATCAAGATTCTAACTTAACTCTACCAAATATTTCAAGCGAGTCAGTTGTCAGAGTTGGTAATATTCATGGAGTTGATAACAACATAACGAATGTGTCTTTGAAGCAAGAGCAGGGTCACATGGATCCTTATTCAATGAGTGTCCATCAAGGTTTTAACTTAACTTTACCAAATATTTCAAGCGAGTCAGTTGTCAGAGTTGGTAATATTCATGGAGTTGATAACAACATAACGAATATGTCTTTGAAGCAAGAGCCTGGTCACATGGATCCTTATTCTATGAGTGTCCATCAAGATTCTAACTTAACTCTACCAAATAATTCAAGCGAGTCAGTTGTCAGAGTTGGTAATATTCATGGAGTTGATAATAACATAACGAATATGTCTTTGAAGCAAGAGCAGGGTCACATGGATCCTTATTCAATGAGTGTCCATCAAGATTCTAACTTAACTCTACCAAATATTTCAAGCGAGTTAGTTGTCAGAGTTGGTAATATTCATGGAGTTGATAACAACATAACGAATATGTCTTTGAAGCAAGAGCAGGGTCACATGGATCCTTATCCTATGAGTGTCCATCAAGATTCTAACTTAACTCTACCAAATATTTCAAGCGAGTCAGTTGTCAGAGTTGGTAATATTCATGGAGTTGATAACAACATAACGAATATGTCTTTGAAGCAAGAGCAGGGTCACATGGATCCTTATTCTATGAGTGTCCATCAAGGTTCTAACTTAACTCTAACAAATAATTCAAGCGAGTCAGTTGTCAGAGTTGGTAATATTCATGGAGTTGATAATAACATAACGAATATGTCTTTGAAGCAAGAGCAGGGTCACATGGATCCTTATTCAATGAGTGTCCATCAAGATTCTAACTTAACTCTACCAAATATTTCAAGCGAGTCAGTTGTCAGAGTTGGTAATATTCATGGAGTTGATCTTGATAATGATAATAACATTACGAATGTGACAGTAAAGAGAGAGCTGAGCGACATGAATCCATTCCATTCCATGAATGTGATAACCAAGTTTGTAACGTAACTCAATCAATGCCTACGGCTACAATAATTATGCGAGTAAAAGAAGAGAGTTAGTGGCGGCCACATGATCACAGCGGATGTAACAAGAGCTCGAAAGGTTGCTTGGTTCAAAAGACATTTCACAGACGCATGATGAGAAGATTTATGTCCGGCCAACTTCTTTTAGGATGTGAACAATAACCTATCTCTCTACTAACTTAAATGTTCCAAAAACTACTAGTTCTTCATGAATTGTTATTAATATTTACTTTCCCATTTTGATTGTAGTTTCAAGTGTATTCGTATTCTACAGTACTAGAGTGTGGGGCGAGCCACGCAGTTAGGTGAGCCTTTATGTCGTGGTATAATTAGTGGGCCATTTGTCGTCGTTGGAAAAGTTTGAACCTAATAAGCTATAAATTATAGATGAAACGGAACAAAACTTGGCACAAATGTAGTCTATCAAATGTTTAGAAATTGTAAAGACTGACTTATATAGTTCCTCTGCCGGCCGCTAGGGGTAATATTATAAGAACCCTAGAAGAGGCTATAATAATAGTACTGTATAATTTCATATTAATCTGAAATTTGGTAGGAGTGACCTAGTCCATTAATTTTAATGCTACGCAAAGGCTCATCTAGATTTATGCTGTTCGAACGTGTACTGTACTTATGCAGACTACTGTATAATACTGTTTATTGTTAATTTTCGCATATTGCTACGGAAACTAGCTAAAATTATAATCGTATAATTTTAAAAAAATGTTCTATAATTGTTGTATTATACCATTTTTTCCTAAAATTATACTCTTTTCTTAGAAATTGCTCTGATACGGGATTCTAGAAAATATATGTTGCAGTATATTCATATAATTTTATGTATTATCCTATGGTACAGCAATATACCAAACTTGCTACGGTTTCTTTCAATAATGTACTGTAACTATATATTTCACATTAAGCAAAATGACCATCCCAATAAGATTCACAGATTGGCACTTTAAATTCTAATCCAGTATTCGTAAGAATTATAACTCTTATTACAATCTGACCTCACCAAAAGCCGCGCGAGCATCATTAAATTAGATAGAAACGGCATAAAAAACGGAAGATCGTTTCGTTGTTTGCGATCTTATTAATTTAATTAAATTTTACTGGGGGGGGGGGGGGGGGGGGGGGAATAATCATTATTATGAATATCCATAGTAAAGTTGGCTTATCTTTATTAATTTATCAGTGAAAAGAGTCTAGAAAATAATATAACGTGATTTCTGCAACAATTTATTAAATAGATAATTAAAAAAATCTACAGTAGTTGCACAAATTCGGTCGTCCTTACGACTCATTTCCAGTATAGACCCCACAGAACTATACTCCTTACAGGCAAAGAGATAACTGGTACTCATTTAACGACCATTTAATTAACAAAGCATATATGCGCCCTGGTTTGGTTAGTCCCTTTAAAGCATTTGTGCCAAAACGAAAACTATCCTGGCCCGCCTGCAGGGGTAGAACCCCACGACCTCTGGAGCGATATTAATTCAAGGAAATGGATTTAAATGCTACGCAAGGCTTGAAAAAATTGAATATATGCGTGTTTGTATTAGAACACGATCCTTAAAAATACAAAGTATGCTGTCATGTTGTTCGTTCAATATGCTCTAATTAACAATAAACATACAATATTGCAATGTTCTAGAGTTAATATACATACAATATTGACTTTGACTTTATATTATCCTTCAGCAAATTAACCTAATATAATAACCTCGGCCTGCGGCCTCGGTAATTATACAGGTTAATTTGCTTCTGGAACGGCATCAGTGATTATTCAGTTTCATTCGCTTCAGGTTATTATTTCCGTATATTAACTCTAGAACATTGCAATATTGTGTTTATTGTTAATTTGAGCATATTGGAAGTACTACTAGCGTAGTGTATGCGTTTAAAGCCAATTTTTAGGATGAGTTCCAATACAACATGGTTATTTTATTTATTATTTCACAGTTAAATAGTATGTTAAGCATATTATACTGTATCATTTTATAGTATTTTTAATGTTATTACGAAGAAAAACGCCTAATGAAATTACACCGATACAAGCTATATTTTGTAATAATTTATATTGACATTTGAGTTATTTATAATAGGTGGAGGAAATGTAGACGGGTAATTATAATTCCTCATCAAACCAAAGTTTATCCCTGAGCCTCCAACACCTGGGTATCCTGGACTTCCAACACCCTGTACACCTATACCAACACCTGTGAAGGCTGACCCTCCTACACCACGAAATCTTTGACTTCCAACACCTGGGTATCCTGGACCTCCAACACCCTGTACACATAGACCAACATCTGTGAAGGCTGACCCTCCTACACCACGAAATCTTTGACTTCCAACACCTGGGTATCCTGGACCTCCAACACCCTGTACACATAGACCAACACCTGTGAAGGCTGACCCTCCTACACCACGAAATCTTTGACTTCCAACACCTGGGTATCCTGGACCTCCAACACCCTGTACACATAGACCAACACCTGTGAAGGCTGACCCTCCTACACCACGAAATCTTTGACTTCCAACACCTGGGTATCCTGGACCTCCAACACCCTGTACACCTAGACCAACACCTGTGAAGGCTGACCCTCCTACACCACGGAATCCTTGTCTTCCAACACCTTGTATACCAGGATCTCCAGCACCAGTGAACGCCCTGAAACCTGGATTGAGAAATTGTCCTCCACCTAAATGTCCAACACTCTCTACTTCTTCAAGAGCCGCGATAAGCAATTCATCATCATCATTGGCAATGACATGGATATCCATTTCAGGAGCAAAGTTGTCGATATTGTCTATTCTACGTTTTTTTGAGAAGACAGATGACAAGCTGTCAAACATTTCTTTCTTTTTAATTTCAGAGCATGCAGTGCATGCAGTGGTTGGTGTATTTTTGACTAAGCTCTAAGTTAACACAGAGATTGGTCATAAATCCAGCTAATGTGTTGCGTCCAACAATCCTTCCTTCATACCACATTTTGTCTCTCACTTGTGGTTTCTGGCGTGGCTTCTGCCACAAACAAGCACTTTGAGAACTTAGCTTTGATACATACAACTCATATGAGTGCAGCGGGCATTGATCGTCGTCAGGGTTTTCATAAAGCCGCCCTTCGTTTGCAATAGCCGTGTCATTGCGGACATGATTCTTATCAAGCTCATCCATTCCTTGTTCTAAATAGCGTAATCCAGTGGAATGGTCTACTTGAATAGCAAAAGTGCTTTTAGTCATTCCATAGAGATTTTCTCTTCCCCTGCGACAAAAGAAATATAGTATATAGAACAATACACTTTGCTGAAGCTTCTTAGGTTCACAAAGAGTTTTATCTATTGTGAAGTATTCCTTTATCTTTATAAGATCTTCTTCAATGATTTGCCTCTTATTCATTATAACGGCCTTTCCTTGCTTTTTTGTTTCTACACTCATCGCCGTAAACATCAGGTTAGCTTGACTAAACTCACTATCGCTAACTATATCAATATTGCGCTCGATTTTGAAATGTCTATTTAAAGATGCACGGATGGCTTTCAGTGAGGTGAGTTTGTAAAAAGAATTATCTTCCTTTCGAATATTTGAATAAAATTCAAAGAGCAAACTAGGTAGATCGTCATTGCTCAATGATGAAAGATCTCCTTTACCAGTTTCTTTCAGATACGATTGTAGTATCGCTATATGAGAACTCGTAGCAAGTTTGGTATTTTTGCTAATTCTATTATCTATTAAATAATTCTGTCTTTCAACAGAAACACTTTGGAATCTGTTTGTATAAGACATTTATATTTGTCTTTGTATTATTATTATACTATAGCTCATGCCACTACATTAATTTGTATTAAATATAATGTAATGTATATTTTCTAGAATCCCGTATCAGAGCAATTTATAAGAAAAGAGTATAATTTTAACATTTATAGAACATTTTTTTAAAATTATACGATTTTTTTAAAATTATACGATTATAATTTTAGCTAGTTTCCGTAGCAATATGCGAAAATTAACAATAAAAACACAATATTGCAATGTTCTGGAGTTAATAAACGGAAATTATTTCCGTTTATTGTTAATTTTCGCATATTGCTACGGAAACTAGCTAAAATTATAATCACAATATTGCAATGTTCTGGAGTTAATATACGGAAATAATAACCTTCAGCGAATAAAACTGTAATAATCACTTCTGCCTTATCCTTCAGCAAATTAACCTAATATAATAACCTCGGCCTACGGCCTCGGTAATTATACAGGTTAATTTTCTTCTGGAACGGCATCAGTGATTATTCAGTTTTATTCGCTTCAGGTTATTATTTCCGTATATTAACTCCAGAACATTGCAATATTGTGTTTATATTGGATCACAATATTCACTGATTAAACTGTTGAAAAACGAAAACCGTGGTTACCTGCGACATTACATAATAATAAACGTTTACCTGCGACATTACATAATAATCTCAAGACTCACATTTTCCGATACATTTATCAGGGTATCGGTTGCGTTTATCACAAATGCGAATCCGACAAGCCAATTAATTTTAATGAAATTCTAGGCACAAAATGCTGTAATCATGAGTTTTCGTTTAATAGCAGGAACATCAAGAGTGAACATCATGGGAAATTGTATTCCCGCCAGGTTGTTAATTCCGAATGTCTATACTTGACCCCCCCCCCCCCCCCCCCCCCTCTCTAGGCTGTTAGAGATTTACTTAATTAATAGTAAATCAATAATATTATTGATATATTGGCCTAGATTTTAATTAGTTTACTACGAATTTGCGTATTCCAGCTGTCAAACCGCCAACTATCACACCTGTCACACCCACTATACTCAAATCTAAACTCTACTGCGACGTCTTATTCACCGTTCAACGCAACCTAAGTGGAGGTGGTGTTCGTTTTTACTCCGCTACAATGAAATAATGTGCATTATATATCAACCATGGACCATCACGGTTACACATTTTTCCTGCAGTAGTCCTAATAGGTTTTTTATACTTTTAATAATTATTGCTCCAATACGGGATTAAATAGCCGTTAAAAATCAAATTTGCCCGAATATCAATAAATTAGGCAGCTAATCGCAAAAGCTTAAACTACAAACAAAGCGCAGCTCTTCAGTGACGTCACATGGGCGGCCAATGGTGAGGGGGGATAATGTGTAAATATTACACCCAACCCAACCTATGCATATTTTATTTTGTAAATTTAAATAAATTTATTTTATTCTTCCGAAGAGAAACCAGTATTAAGTATTTTGTCATGCATAACGTACAAATGAAAATGAAACTAAAGTGTTAAGATTAACACCCTTGATAGAGAAATAGCCTCTTACTTAATTTCTTTCATATCCAATCACTTTATAGTTCTGTCAATCTAGGCAAAAATGTGAGTTTTTTTATTCTATATTATCTTGATAAAATACCCCGAAAAAGTATATAATAACTATAAATAATTCATTGTGTGAATAACAGATATGGGGGCGGGGCAAACTGGACGCAATGTAGTTGAAGCTGAAGTGTTCAATTGTGCTTAGTTTATTGTTTTGGTTAACATAACGTGCCACTGTCGTACTCGTAACCTGCTCCTTTCCTAAATTGAGAATTTAACATTGAGGCGGGATTTGCGTCCAGTCCCCACCCCCCCCCCCCCCCCCCCCCTCCTATGTCTCGAAAAGAAACACGTTTCAACGTTTTAGGGTTATAAAGATGAGGTTATAAACATACGTCAACAAGTTAAACATAGCAACATGGTGAAGTGCATATTAGTGGAATATAGACTTAACTAGGCCCCTATATTTTGACTATTGATTGACGGAACTCTTAATACTTTTTATTATCATTTTTTTTTATTATTCTACGAACTAAAGCTAAAAAAATGTTCAAAATTGTTGTTCAAAATTCATTCCTCATCTTTTGCATCCAGTTTCCCCCTGTCTCGTAGAGGCAGCGTACGAAGCAAGCTTATGTGACACTACCACTGCCACAAATTTGCATGGTTTACGAAGTGAACCGTTTTGACTGGTTAATTATATTAAGCTTATTAACATATGACTTATGCCAAAATACTGATAAATAATAAAATTAGTAGTGGCAGTGGTTTATTAATTGATAAATCTTTGTTGTATTAGTTCTTTTTCAACACAAATTTTCACATTTTTTATTTCCTAGCAGTGAAATTGTTGAATGCGCAATGGAATGTTGAATTTTTTGTTATATTATACAGCAAATAATCTGATCCATACAGTTCAAATTGTACTACTTTCCCATTAAATCTCAGATTATTGTACTGAAATTAAATTATTCTGTAAGATCACTACTTTGCTACTTTTTCCTCCCTAATGTTCCTTTGGAATTCCCTTGCATTTAGCTAATTTCCGTAGAATTTCCATAAATTAATAAAATCCTGGATTACAAGTTAAAAGATACAAAAAAACAAACTAATTGCGAATTTATTTTGGGCGTTAACATGGCCTACTATAACTGTTATAGTAGGTCATGGCTTTAAGCAAGATTGATTCGACTGTTAGTAATAAATAATGAGACGAAATTTAGAAAAATGCACAATATCCAACAATCGAATTAAAATGCAAATGGGGGTTATTCGCATTTGAAACGCATCTTGCAACCCTAGTGACGTCACTGAACCTGATAATAATTTAGCAACATCCTAAAACCTACATACAATTATAGCCTACGTCATCATTCATTGTTGACCCTTAATTAACATCTTCATGTAATATTCCCGGCCCTGTAAGACGATCTCACTAGTGGCCCGCTGGCGCAGTATCTAAAGCCTAACTCGTCAGCGACATCCCGCCAATAGGAGAACCGCTCTGGGGTCACGTATTCCTTCACCTTAAGATGCCTTTTGGTTGGCTGTTGGTACTGACCGAGAGTTAGGCAGTCTACTCCCACCAATCTGATATCCCTGAGGGTCTCTCTGATTTGCTCGTCGGTTTCGCCCAATCCCAGCATCACCGATGTTTTAGTAAGTAGATTCTGATTGGTGGATTAGCATGACGCAGCACGGCCAGCGATTGGTCGTATTTGGCGCGCGGGTCGCGCACATGCTGTGTCATTAGGCGCGTAGTTTCAACGTTATGAGCGAACACGTCCAACCCGGATGACGTCACCGTATCCACAGCAACGAGGTCCCCCCTAAAGTCTGGGACCAAACACTCTATCAACATGGTAGGTTTCGCTCGCTTCGTTTCGCGTACAGTCGCGGCGATGTGCGCGGCGCCGCCGTCCACCAGATCGTCGCGATCTACCGAGGTTATCACGACGTAGTCCAACCCCCACTCCGATATAGCCGCGGCGGTGTTCCCGGGTTCGTTTGGGTCCGGAGGCGGCGGATTTCGAGAAGTTTTCACGGAACAGAAACGACACCCTCTGGTGCACTGATCGCCGAGCACCATAATCGTGGCCGTCGCAGAACCTTCGGCGCCCCAACACTCACCGATGTTAGGGCACTTAGCTTCTTCGCACACCGTATTTAAGTTTAACTTCCTCAGCGACTCCTTTAAGCGATGGTAATTTTTTCCAGACGGAATCTTCATCTTTATCCATGGCGGGATTCTCAACCTCTCGTTGGCTGCTGTTATTTTAAGTTTACCGCCGTATTCTGTTACTTTGTCTTCCTCTATCGATCGTTCTATGAAATCATCGAGGTTAGGGCCTTGAGTTAGTTTCTGTTTCTGGGATTGCGATAAAGAAGATGATTTAGCGTATACAAAGTCCACCGGAAGTCCGTGTCGAGAAGGAGGACGTTTCGTCTCAGATGATTTCGACAGATTAATAAAGTCATACCGGTACTGAACATAATCCAACACAATGTAGTCTATAATAGTAACAAACTAAAGATAAAATCACTCAAATGAAAGCAAAGTTGACTAAGCACCATCGTTACATATTATTAATTTCTTTTTTCAATTATGACTGTTTGTAAATAAAATTTCAGTTGGCCTAAATAAATTATTGTAGCTTTCAAGTCTAAAGAAAATTATAAAAATCTAATATGAATAAATATTAAAGGGGTCCATAAAAGTAAAAAAAATAATGCATTTTATTTACAATATTCAACAAGCCTTATAATCAGTTAAATATCCTATATCAAGCAGCACGGTACCGACTGACCGATAATGTGTAAACTAAGTATAGTAACCGGTAGGTAATAACCAAGAATCAAACAAGGTTAC